>JAPMOB010010323.1:0-12796 GCA_029875015.1 Lepomis gibbosus | reverse complement strand
TGAAAAGCGCTGTGAGATAACTGTTGTTGTGATTTGGCGCTATATAAATAAAATTGAATTGAATTGAATTGAAAATTGAAGAATAACAGCTAGTTTGTTTTCTTTACTTGTCTTTTGTAAGCTTATGGGTGCTGACCTCTTTTTGTTCTTTAGTGTAAGTAGTGTATTTTGAGCCAACTTAACCGTTTTTGGGAAGACCCTCTTTTGTTTTATTTCTTGTTTGTCAGCACCAGTATAGCCTTCTTTGTGTTGTATTCCTTGTGCAAGTGCTCGCTCTCGGTTAATTAAACACTTTACATTAACCAGAACAATTCCAGTTGTTCTTCTCCATCTAATATTCAATCTTAATTTTATGTTACTGTTCTCCCAACAAGCCGGGTCGTAACAAGCACAGAAACCTGATATTTGTTTTGCTTTAGCTGTCCCACAAGTGTCCTAAATAAATGGAGAGCAGTTTGTGGCAGGACGCGGCTAAAATGACTGCAGTACTGGAAATATTTTAAATCATGGGGAGCTCTGAAGGAGGAGGTGGCACTGGAGCTTTTGGACAAATAAACACCTGCAGTCACACCGATTTCTGCTATATACAAATCTGTTTACTGGCTGGAGGAGTTTAGAGTTCATTGATTTTATTAAATTAACTTTTTAATTTAAAGTTTTGGGATTAAAAAGTGGATTTACCTTCACTCGCGCTTCTTAATGTTTAATGATATTTGCTTGTCATCTTGCTAAAAGACCAGACAAAGCATGAATTTATGCTTAACATATGAGCATCATTATGTAGTTATTTCAGCATAATTTTGAGAACAAGCACAGCTTGCAAGTAAAGATTACTACCGTAATCCCAGCCCTGCTCTTATCAGTTCAAAACATAGTTGAAATTGCCACCTGAGTTGATCTGTGGACGCTTGAGCAGCATATTATACAAAAACAGCAGAGTGATCAGTGTTTTAAAAGCTGTTTCTAATGTGTGAACTTTTTATAAAATCTGTTCAATCAATATTTTTAAAAGCTTTGACAATATTTTGAACACATGCCGAGTGTCCAGATACCAGGGTCTTCACGCATATAGTCCTCCACTGGTTTCACATCATAATTGCACACAAGGAGAAGGATATAGTATAAATATAATAATACATTGTTGGTTAATAAAGTGTGTGTAAGTTAAACATTTCACTGTGATTTCGAATTTCTTTGTGTGCTTACCTAAGGAGATCCTTGGGAAAAAGGTAGAGCCCAGCATAATACAGTGAGTTCATTCAGGTAACTCAGGCAAAGGCTGCAACGAAGCAACACACATGCAGACATTTATTTCACTCTACATGGACAGCAAATCAACCTTTATAACCATATTACAAAGTACATGTTAGCAAAATATGTATATCCAATATGTGATCTTGGACGAATAAATGTTCTGCATACTTGTTTATGTCCTATGTACACTTTATTTCTGTTTTTGCAATAAAGATTTAAGGAAGATTGAAACATTCTGATTATTCCGACAGAAAATGAATGCACCATCAGTTAGTGCTCACCCCTCCCTTAACAAGCGCAGGAGAAGTTACGGTGGCCGACATGCTTTGTTGGCTCTTGTGCTAAATAATACTAGAGGAAAACCCAAATACTAGAGAAAAACCCAAATTTTTTCTGTTCAGTTTGTAAATAGATACATTTTGCGTTACTTAGGTACTTTTCTACTAAACACACATCTATTTTAAGTTTTATATATTTATCTTCACCAGTAGTTTTTTATCCATTCATTGACTATAAAAGGGCTTTAATAGTAGCATCTGCGGTTAATCTGATGTAGTTCTTGATCACACAGATTTACATGTTGTCCAGTTTATACATACACAACACACTCCAAGAACACATCCGTACACATTCTCCAAGTAGTGACCTAAACTCTAGTACCCATAAAACCATAGTGACACTGCAGCTATTCTGAGGTTCACACCCTGCCCCTATCTTCAGAAAATAATTTCCAAGTGCAACATCAATCTTTGTAACAATGGGCTTTGTACTTGGGATCAAATACTAATAGAACAACTGAACTTGTTGCCTTGAAACAGCTGATTCAGCATTTTGTGAACCACGATGTATCGCAAACAATAGCTCCAATTATGAAAAATACATAAACACACCAGGACCTGCAGATTCTGAGTGGCTGCCTATTACAGGTTTTGCAACAGTACCTTCAGATGATTAATTGAAGCATCTATCTTTGTTATTATTGAATATATCTTCATACTTTCTCCAGCCGGAGCCACTAGTTGTTTTTTTCCCCAGCTGCCTCACCAGGCAGGCTTGACATAACCCCTACCCACAAATGTCTGACTAACTGAGTACCCTCTTAGTGGGTGGGGATACACAGCAACAAATATCCGCAAAGGATTTGCCAGCATTCCAGAGCTGCAATCGAGCCTTGAGTGCTGATAAAGTGTATCTTCGCTTACATACACTTCATATATGAGCATTTTCCATTAAGAGAAGTAGTGTCTGAAATTAACTTTTTGATTCACCAGCCAACAGGACTGTTGGATAAAAAAATCTACCAACCAAGCATATTTTTTACTGGCCAAAATAATAAATGGCCTTTTTGTGTCACATATACATTTATGTACATTTCATTGAGATAAGTCATTGTTAAATGTTAAATCCAAACTTAAAGATACCAGAGCAAAATTATAGTTTTATTATTATCTTACTATATTAATAATTAATCAAAGCTTGAATACAACAATTCTGGTGAAGTATTTACTATAAAATATACTTAAGGATCAAACATAAACTTAATGGCTCAAGCAGGACTTTCACACTGGAGACCACGGCTGCTTACCCATGTGAAACCATTTTTTTGTTTTAGGTGCTTTCACACCTGTAGTTCAGTTCATTTGGTCTAGACCAAGTGAAAAAAATGATACACTGCATTTTAGTTTTGGTCCAGTTCTTGTTCACTCTGCAGTTTTACAAACAAACCAAGAGAAGTATCCTCGACATTACACTAATTTCAGGTAACTTGTTGATTTGATAGCTTTGGCGATTGAATGTCAAACCAGTGTTTGGAGTAACGCGTTACAAAAGTATAACGCAATTACTGTAATGTATTGCTTTTTGCTGTAAAGCTGTAATATAACACATTACTAAATAAAAATCTGTAATATTATACCCGTTTACAATTGCATGTTACAATGCACTTTAACCCAAAATTAGGAGATGTTTTGTTTTTTTAATAATACACCAACACCACGAAACATTTCGGCACCAGAAAAATAAATCCATGAGTAAAAGAGTAACGTTATTTCCTGTTGCTGGAATCCGATGGTCGAGACTGTAGACAAGGTGCAAACTACTGGGGAGCTCTGCTCCTCTTAACAAGATGGTAGCTCCCCTGATGGATCATGCATAAATCAATTTCTGTAGGCTATGTGTTTTCTTTAACAAATTACTTTTATGATCAGAGAGGCTGCTGTCAGTTCATTGTGACCAATCCAGTCAGAGTGTTGAGTGACTCAAATAATAAATGATGATATGCTGCTGTACCTCGTGCGTAAATGTGCACAGCATATTTCTTAATGGGGATGCGATTCATCCTTTCTCACCCGTACACCCCCACCCCCGCTACTTATCAGAAGGTTTATTTAGACCCACCCGATCCGCAGATATAACACTGCACATCATATAACCCAGCTATGCAGCAAATCTTACTATCAGAATAATGCACCCAAAGCATTACAATTGAGAAACAGTAATATTGTGATATAACTAATTTCTTTCAAATGACAGTATTACATTTTGTTGTATTAACTTCAACTGACAGGGTAAACAGAGTACAACTTGCCCCCCTTTTTAAAACAGATTTTAACCGAATAATCAGGGAAATACATGCGCTAACAAGTATACTTTACCAAATGATTTTCATAAACATAGCATGGCTTATACATATCAATTATAAGATCACTGAACACATTCATCAGATGGATTTATTATTGGTTTAGCTTTGGAAATAATGCTCAGATCACATCTTTGTTGTCATAAAATCCTGTGGTTGGTTGGTTTGCTTTCACAGCACCAGCCCAAACGAACCCCACCGAGAGGAAAAACGAACTCAGGTGCGATTCATTGAACTAAATGAGGCAGGCGATTTTATTTCAATATTTATTTTTTTATTATAGCTAACTTGATTGTGGAACAGGAAGTGCTGAAAATATGAAACTACCATGCTTAAACCCAACACTGCCACCGTGGAGCAGTGTGGGTATTATCTGATTTGGCATGATACCGGGTTGCAGTAGCAGACCGTCAGCAAGTGATAGTGCAGCAGAGTATCTGATCCAGTCCAGTCCAGTATGATAGACAGTGCTGCGAAAACTAGGAGCTCTTGAGACGGTTACGTGTGTGTGCCTAACTCCAACATAGGCAATAGAAGACAGAAGCATTGCTCCCATAAAATTACACCAATTCGTGGTAGAGACTCTCAGGATAGTTTAAAACAAACATGTATCCGTCTTCTCAGCGACAAGTTTTTTTGTACGAAACATAGCGCACATACAAGTGCAACCAGCTGATAATGACACTCTGCCTCCACGTTTTTTTCTGAAGTCACATTTGATCACATTGGTTTCTGTGAGATCCCAAGTCTCTGGAATTGCCACTCTGAAATCGCTTAGTAATTGTCGCCAAGTGTGTGGATCTGTCTTGACTGAATTGTCCGGTGTGTGAATTCTTAAGATTAAAGATACTAAAAATTGGTTAAATTTGTGTTATGTCTGTCATATCCCTCATTTAAAATCAAATTGAAAGTCCTCTACTGAGCAACACGCACAAGCAGGGCTGAGTTCAGAGACAATACAGTATAAACAAACATAGACAGACTTGCCACCAGCAACACAAAGGAAAACAGCTGCAGGGTAAATGAGGCAAAACTTGTATCATAAGGTAGGTTTAAATTGATAAATATGAGTCCTGACACAGAGGTCCAGTTTTTACTCATTATGAGTATATTTTTTATGATCATTTTGAGATATGCTTCTCATATTAAAGTGTAATAGAGTATTTTTTCTTTAGTTTTTATTCCAACCAATTAGTACTATTACTATTCCAAAGCAATCTGTTTCTGTCCAGTACCAAAACTGGAAGCAGTGTGATGTTCTTATTAGCAAAAGCTGCAGTGAAAAGGTCAGTGCACAAAGTCCAGTTTTCTAAAAGTCAACATAGTTTTCCTTTAACCATAAAGGCACTCTCTCCCTAATCCTATAGGATCTTCACACTCAAGACAAATGTCTCCTGTTATTGTGGCTGATTAGACCTGTGCTAAGGTTACATTTGGTTTGAGCTATGTTTGCTGGAAATTAAATGATGTCACCAAAACTTTATTGCATTGTACAGTAGCCCAAACATACTCATTTTAATAGTGCATCACAAACACAACCAGCACAGTACTCATGTTAAAAATAATGGTAAAATGAGGCATGATGTTCATTTAGTAAATTATGGACCCATTTAGAGGAAAATAGAACATAAAGCAGAGTATGCTTCAGGGCGGGATTGTCTGTGATTGACAAGTCGTTACCATGGCGAACTGTCAATCAGGCTAGAGTGAGTCGTACCCATGGCACTGTGTAAATTTAACCAGCACCTTTGAAAAAGCTTATTAGGAGTTGGCTGTTCACTTTCTCTCGTGAGTACATTTAGTTTAGCCTGTTGTTCGCTAGACAAAATTATCAGCCCTGTTAAAATTACAGTTTAATAATTAATATGAATAAGATGCTCCTAGCAAAGCAAGCTAGCCAGCTACACACAAAATTAGTCACGATGACTGCGTCCACTTCTCAAAATATTTTCTCATCGTTTCTGCACAACTCAGGTAGGTGACCCATTTTGGTTTCAAAAAGGCAAATTCTGCAGAAAGGTGAGGAGTTTTCAGTTTTCTATTTCCATGTGTAGTCTGACCTAGACAAACTTTAAAGAACAAAAGGATGGAGATCAGTGAGTTTAGTGAGAGAAGTCATGCATTTCAGTCCCTTTCTTCTTACTTAATGCAAGAGATCTTACAGTCTACTTTTGATCATTATTAGAAGACCAAGCTTCAAATGTGCAGTGGCACCCTATTGTTTCTTTGCTTCTCTTTTTTTCCTTGGAAGTCTGCCTTTAGACCTTTTCACAAAAGACATTCTGACATGTCCCACCAAGACAAGCACTGACCTAATTATTAACATTAGTGAGGACTGCATTAAATTTAGGTGATAAGAGTTCCAGTGCTCTGCTATGATGCATGTTTGCTAACTGGCATGGCTTAATATGGCACATAAATGGAACAGAGCCATCACTAATGTTGTTAGTTTCATCTGTGCTTTGTCTGATATAGGGGTCTATAAACCATACGGGTCAATTTGGCACATTGCTCAGTCACATTTGGGGGTTGATATAACACTCACCAGTCATTTAACAGTTCAGTCATGTGCTCACCAAATGCAAAGGAAATCCTGTTTTGGAGCCTTTGCTTATTAACAGGGTTTTGATACTCAAAAGTGTGACACGGAAATTACTTTGTCAGAGAAGGTGCAAGACAAATTTAACAATTTTTTCTGTATCACCTTTCCTGATTCTAATTTATACATGATTAACTTCAGCTTTTTCTGATGAAATTTGTTTAGCTGACATTTAGTCATTTAATTTTCACATATTCTGATTAGCCTATCATTTACCACATTCTGTATGTGTGTTATGTTTCATTTATATAAGGCTATTTTTGGGTGATAAGGGTTTCCCTCAAACTAAATTATAAAGTAAATAAATAGAAGAATACTTTCATAATCCAGATATGATGAACTTAGAGAGATAGTTTTAAATTAATGTGCATAAGGTTCTCTCGATAATAAAAACAAGAAACCAAAACTAAGGATTACAGCACAATATCATAAACTTTTTTGGAGAAAACCACTAAATAAGAGATAATTTTATGGGCACTGGGGATGTGGGTGCATTTTATACCACACAAAGCACAATTAAGCTCATTCAAGGGTAAACTTTCAAATCAAACTCTGTCATTTCACAGATTCAGCCTCCTACACAGTGAGGCTAAGCGCCCTCACATCATCATGGATTAGACTAGATAATGTCTGTTTTGCGTTTTGTTATTGCTCAAGTTCACGTATCACATGACTCACTAACGTGATAGGAAATGTTGTGTTTTAGGGTAGATTTTAGATCCAAGGTTTAGATTTCAAAGGTTTGCTTTACTGGATATCCAGGAATATTACTTATCCAAAGAAAACAATCGCCCAAAGGCCTGCGTTGACTGCAATCCTACAGGTTTCAGAGCATTCTTGTGTGCAGCAGAGGGGTTTGCCTGTCAGTATATCACACATGGTTTGTGATAACTGGGTCAGAAAGAAGCAAAAGATCCGAAAGTGGAAAATGTGCATCTATGCTTATTAAAGCATGTCAGGCTCCGGGATTGATTGAACTACACTGGGTGCCTAACTTTAGGCAAAGAACATTTACATTCTGAGATTTTTAGACAAAGATATTTCAGTCAACATTATATTGATTGCTCTCGGAAAACAGCAGTTGCCAAGATGTGAAAGATTACAAATGTCAAGAAAATTTTAACCAAATATTCCTCATACACAGTCTCACCGTGTAGCTTTTATGAATAGATTCTCTTTTCACTTTATTGTTAGGAGAAATCCATGCCATAGGTTAGCATGGTTTTCTTTTTAAACTGTGACCTGTATAGGAAAGAGTGAGACAACTTCAGTCTGTCTGCTTTTACCTTACAGCTGTGTCCTTGTATCCTCTTTTCTTTTATCATCAAATTATCCTCATACAATATTCTTAGAGTGTTCCTCTCTTTTCTTTTCCTCATTGTTGTGAGGTGATGTCACCTTGACATGAAGGTAGAAACATCTTGCATTCCCCCTGCCGTTCTATCTGCGTTCTGACCTGTGGGTTGCAGGAAATTCTCAACGGGGATGGACTCGCAGCAGAGCATCTACCTTTATCTAATTATATGACAGCTTCAAGGGAGGGAGAGCTGCGGCTCCATGATCCCTTCATGGTGCCTCATATCCCATTCCTTTTCATATTGAATCTTTTTGTTCAAAGCAGCCCTTTAATGCTCGCTGCACCCTCATCACCCAGGCAGTTGGGAGAGAGGGAAGCGGCACAAGGGCGGGGTTTTAAGCAAGAAAAAGAGTGAATAGTTAGCTACTCCAATCGCACCTAAGGATGTGTCAGATAGATTGCATCACTTCATATTAAGGCCTTTCCCAAAGTTTTCCTGTGTGAGGCCCTTTGTGGCTCAGAGCGTAAGATGAAATGCAGGATCTGTGTGTGTGCATGTTGAGTGTGTGTGTGTGTGTGTGTGTGTGTCTGAGAAGTAGATGGAAGATTTTGATGTCTTTGATCTTTATTTAAAAGCCCAGTTAGATTTAAATCAGACCATCAGAATTTGCTTTATGCATCTCATTACCACAGTGATTAATAATTCATGTAAATGATACAGAAGATTTCATGTATACTGGAAAGCTTCTGTCTCTATGCTGCA
Organism: Lepomis gibbosus; assembly: GCA_029875015.1. NCBI lineage: Eukaryota > Metazoa > Chordata > Actinopteri > Centrarchiformes > Centrarchidae > Lepomis > Lepomis gibbosus. Next base: position 4,245 of record JAPMOB010010323.1, on the reverse strand, counting down.
TCTGTTATGAATGAGGAATTCAGGTATTCGGAGTTATGTTAACTGTGTGTTATCAAATGTATCACAAGTGGTTAATTTGTTCCCATTCACTTGTAATTGCTTTCATGTTCATTCAGTTGTCTTGTATGAAATTGTAAAAACCCAATCACTGATACAGACTGAGTGAACTCACTTACAGAATAAACGGTTATATTTTGTCATATTACATTGGGAAAAAAATACTTAGCAACTAAAACAGCAGCATTCATTTTGAAGAGTAATTTCCCAATAATGTTGTCATTTGGAATGTATGTAAATATAAACTGTCTTTCTTCTGACTGTTAACTTTCAGTGGGCTCCACACATAACTAATCTAATTATTAACTATATAAATCATACAGTTACAGTCAAAAAAGTAAAATTAAGGTACAATACCAACAAGCCTCAAGAACACATTAAAAAGGTTTGTCTGCTCTGAGCTTAGTTCTGGAACTCCAACCAAATCATTTTCTGTTGGGGTTTGGTCTCTGTACAGGTAAGATGGTACCAATCCTGACATCCTGACTGTAATGACTGAGCCTCAGCAAGCTGCGCACTGTTGTTGTTTGCCAAGACAAAGCTCTACCAAGCAATTTCCCCTAAAACCACATATTACATTTTTATTTCTGCTAAAGAAAAATTTTTATTAGTCCATAACTTTGAAAAGAGCCAGACTATCTAGCCATTTCACCCTATCTCCAGACATTATGTTAAGCTTGGCTAAACACAAAGACATGAAACTGACATCAAAGCAAATGCGTATTTCCCAAAATCTTCAACTATTCCTTTATGTTATGTATTTATTACAGTTGGTACCTTGTGCATGTACCTTGGTGCATCAACTTTGACTCAACTAAACTTCCCTATTTTGAATATACTGGAGGTTCCACAAAAATACATGTCCTTTGCTAAAAACATTTTCACAATGTCTCCACACAAATGTCAGGATACAGGTGACTGATAGAGACAGTATTGACGTCATGTCTGCAACCAATTCTAGTTCAGCAGAATGATGCATTAAGACAGCTTAATTAGTGATTAACAAAACTGAAAACATATCAAAACAAAACCTTGTACTGTACCATTTTAGGCATAAGTCTTTCTGTGGAACAACTGTTTTAAAAGCACAAACCCAAGATTATGTATGATTTATTTAAAAAGGTTTGATATGTAATTAACACTCTTCTTCACTGAACAACAGCTGGATTTTTGTTGCTTTTACTCTTTAGTAATGCTCACTCATCTGAATTTATGCCAGCACTGATTTCATTTGTTTTGCATTTCACACTTCCATATTTACGCTATGATGTCAGTGGTTTTGGCCTGCGATGAACGCAATCTTTGTGATCAGGAAAGCATGCTGTCCTTTTTGGACGTAATTTAGGTCAGTGGTGGCTCCAAAAAATGTTTTGCTCACAGTAGCTATGGTGCGAGACTGTACGGCAGAAGTAATACAGAATCATCCACTCTGAGTTAATTAATGTGTAAATAAAAAATGTTATACTTTTACTCAAAAGCCAATATTTCAAATGTTCCTCAAAAACAAGAAAAAAGATGACTCGAGGCTTAAATAACGTGAATTAAAATGATAAACTAATCTCTTGTCAGAAAACACACTTATGTTCACACAGCTCCTTTTAATAGATATTAGTGTGCCTGATAAATCAGCCTAATTAAAATAAATTGTCTTCATAACTCTTATACTAAATGCTATATCTCAATTTAAACCCATAACAAGAAGTAAGTCTACTTTATCTTCCAGTTTTTCCTCAAAAAACAATTAAATTAAATTAAATCACTGACAGCCCGCCCACAATCGACATGCTATGCTGAAAACATTAATTACTTACGTGCTTAGACATATAATTGCAAAAATAGGAATTAATTTTCAGCAAAGTAAATTTGTAAAAAGTCTGCTTTAGATAAGTTAAGAGCATGCATGCATACATGCACAGACATACACATATACCTAGCTTTTTTAATGTTTACTTCATCTCTGCAGTGTCCTTCTCTCAGATATATAAAGATGGGGCTGCCATCAATCACAGATGCCTGTGAACCTACACCAGTAGAAACCACCTTAACCTTAACCTAATATTGGTTTATGAAATTAGAATTAGAATAGGATGGCTACAGTGCATATAGGTAAAGTTTCCCCCCATAAGCACCTGCACTGTCAATACAAGATTCAATCAATTAAATTGAAATCAGCTGCAGAGGAACATCAGAGGAGACACAGCAACTGTGGTTTATGCACACCGGTAAATCACACTACACATGGTGGCAACTTTGACTGATAAATCACAACAAAACATTCTTTTCTCCATCTGTATCACCATATCAATTAGCCACATAAAGTGACACCTGCAAGTCCCACACCCAGAACACAGTCACACACTTATTATCACAGTCTTTTTTTGTCAGACTGTTCATCAAACCACCAATAAACATTTTCAAGCAGTAACAGAGCCCGCTGTCCTACCTTTCAGCAGTTTGATATTTGCCGGTTCATCTTGGTATTCAGCCTTCCTCGGGCCACATATCTCAACCAGCAAAACGAGAGTACAGAGATGTCCATTAACGTCTCAGTGTTATTGTTTTTCTTGTATGTTGCTTGACTTACTATTTTCTTAATTAGTCTGTCACGCGTTTCCACCAGCTTGTTCCCAATTATAACCACCACTCCCTGCATGATTCAATTCAACAACAGTTATCTCACAGCGCCTTTCATAAAGAGCAGGTCTAGACCGTATTCTAAGTTATTTACAGAAGCCCAACAATTCCCACCAAGAGCAAGCACTAGGTGACACAGGCAAGGAAAAACTTCCTTTTAATGATGTGGGCAAAGTGTGTCTTGGCCTACTCGAGAATCTTTCTGTATTGATACCATATGTATATCATATGTTTATATCATATTTATATGTGTCATGTTTTGATTTTATGCAAGGCCTTGTTTAAATGTTATAGTTGATTTTATTGTATGTGCTTGCAAGTATATGTCCAGTGCTGGATTGAGTCTGTGGGATTTTTGGGAAGGGTGGGAGGGTTGTGTCTATTCGGACCTGTATGTTGGTTAATGACCAAAATCTAATCAATGCATTATCTTCCATTATGACACTGTTCCCAGGAAAAAAACACACCCAACACTTCGCAACATATTGTTGTCTCAGCTGATCCTATGTTACCTGATCAGCTGATCCTGCTGATCTCAGCAGGAGTGGCTAAGAAGTTTCCAGGTGTGACTATAGCTAATACAAGCTGGGCTTCCCATGTTTAAGTTTAAGGATAACGTTTAGGAAATCTCACTTAAAAGTGAAGAAGGGCTGGAATTTAAAGGTGAAGGATACAGCTCAGCAGGATCAACTGTACCATGGTGGACTGGGACAGGTAGTGGCAGAGGAAATAACAGCTTCCAAACTATTCAGTTTATTATCTGGATGAAAGACAAACTGACATTGACTGGAAGAGGTTCTTCAGGCGGCTAGTGAAGGATGAAAAAGGTACTTTCTGCAGAGAGGGAGAAAAGTGGGGAGAAAGCTGCTGCCTCAGCCAAGAATACGAATTGTGTATCTTCAGTTGACCTAAGAAAGCAGCACAAATTCCTAGTAACCACTGTAGCGACAATGCTTGTGCAGGCTGTACATTTTACGGCTGTCTGCAGTATGCACACTTGAGAGCTGCCTGTTCCTGGAGAGATGGGATGGTAGAGGCAACAATAAGAAGCAGTGCCAACTATGAAAACTTGGGAAAAAAGAGAGCTGCAGGCAGTCATGACTACAGATGGTTGACAGTATGGTGGTCATTTCTTCAGTACAAAAGTGAGAAACCATCAAAAACTCAAATGCTGCAGAATTGTTTAGATGATCAGGAGGAGTGATCTGTGGACTGTGCATGTGACTCAGACACAAGCTAGTTGAGCTCAAGGGAATTTCTTGTGTTTTTCTATCTGGGACAGCTGAGTGTTTGACAGTAAAAAAGCGAAGTCCTGGACGAAGGCATATTGTAGTTTCTGATGTATAGTCAAGTCATTTTTCAGTTTCTAAACTCTGCCCTGTGTAGAGGAAAGATCACAATGGATTAGTTGAACGTGGTCAGGTCAGTGCAGCCTTGAGAGAGCACAATTCTCAACTGTTCTTTGCCTCTGTTACTATTTTTAGCTCTCTAGACGGACATTGTGTGGCTGTGGCTCTGACAGGAATGAGGCCATTCGAATGCAGGGAATGAACC
>JAPMOB010010174.1:0-25665 GCA_029875015.1 Lepomis gibbosus | reverse complement strand
CACACACACACACACACACACACACACACACACACACACACACACACACACACACACACACACACACACACACACGCAGTATTCGCTGCAGAAAAGTTTTAAAAGGACACATCCATTTAAAGAGCATTGTATTTGAATGCATGTATGTGAGAGTGTGTCCTACTGCTGTATGAAGTAATGAAGCACAATGTGCAGGTTGATAAAGTAGCCCAACAACTAGACATGACACACTGTTCTATTTTTAGTGAATTAGCATGTAAAAATTGTGTTTTTGGGTTCTCCGTTCGCTGGCACATCAGTTACCTGGGGCACATTTGTCAGCAGGCAGAAGGTGAACATGAAGGTGAACATGAGAAAAGCATTTGAATAACCATCAAGCAACCAATACCCATCTATATCATTCATTCATTCAATAATTTTCCTTTATAGAACATTTGGCTCAACATTAATGTTTTGCCCTGAATTCCCAGTCTGTCTGCCTGTTTCCCTCTCTCTCTCCCTATCTTCTGCTCTCTTTCACACAAATACCCACCATCTCATTTTCTAGTGCCTTTCTTTGATCCTCACTTCGCTCCTCTTTCTGTCATGTTACTCTCCAATCCACACTGTCCAGTAAAGCAGAAATGTCAGGTAAAAAGACAAAGTTGGGAAACACTGCCATACACACACACACACACACACACACACACACAAACTCATACGTTCACGCAGAGCCAACCATCCCTCAAAAGATTTCCTCAGCCCCAGTTTAATATAGGCTACTGCACAGGGAGAAAATATTACATTTTGACTACTGTTTGGATTCAATCATTTTCCTCTGAGTATTGAGGGTTGTAACCATCAATTTCACCTGCTGAGAGAGAGAGGGACAGAGAGAGAGAGCAAGAAAGAGACAGGCACAAGCAAATGTGATGGATGCAGGCAGAGTCATGGAGAAATGAAGAGTAAGAGGATATAATTAGGGGAGGAAGCAAGACATCAGCGGATAAGGTGACAGCAGGGCTGGACTGGGCCAAAAATTCGGCCCTTGCATTTTTGGCCCAGGCGGCCCACCAAAGTTGGTCAGACAACCCTCACCAATACATCATCCTTCCATTTAAGGGCTCATGAGATGTGGCCTTTCAGAGACATTGGGCCCACGAAGGCAAGACAAGAATATATTTTAATAGGCCAACTATTTTACTATTTATTTGTGAAATACTCTATAGGAGGGTTTGGGGGTCGTTCCCCAGAATATTTTGAGCAATAAACACTTAATTCCCTGCATCCTGGAGACATTTTCTGCAACATTTTATGGTGGAAATGTCTTTATTTTTATAAAGCAAAGCACAACATTCAGGTGGCAGGTGACATTCAGAATATAAAAATATAATGGAATATAATGCATTAATCAGTAGCTTATCGTTATAACAGATACAGATATGTTTTAACAGGTTGAGCTACTCCATGCTGACCTCTCCTCCTGCTCTCTCTCTCCCTCTGCCCTGTCACTTTCTCACTCTACTTCTCTGTCTCACGCCACCTCCTCAGCCTGGCAGGGGACATGGCTCTCCTTTACTCGTTCAAGTGCCTGTGCTTGCACTATGCAGGTTACTGCAGCTTAGGGCTGGACAATAAAACAATAACAATAATTATCGCGATAGAATTTCTTTCAATAACAATGTAAAAAATAAATATTGAATAAATGTTTGATTTAATTCACTTAAATCATTCACAATTAATTTTTGTATTACGGTGTTTATTTTGTAGAGGAAGAGGGACTGAAAAAAGCTTTTAATTAATTTTACCTATACATATTTGTTGACAAAGTTGAAGTAGGTATAATACTGTAAGGACAGAGACAGATGTAACTTCTCTTTCATCAATCCCTCTGACTCACTTTTTTCAGACAACAGCTCTTAAGCCTCATCACTGTTGTCGCAGCAGTATGTCTTCCTCAAGGCAAAAAAAGCTGAGTCACTATATTCTTCAGGCCTTGGCACTAGAGATGTCATCAAAAAGTGCAATATTATCAACAGTCAGCTTTCTTAACAAGAACAGGGTCCCCTAGATATGTATAAATCTGTACTCCCAGTTCACGGCGGTTATGCCCCCTTAGCCAATTAAGATAATGCAGTGAAAAGATAAATATGTGCTGGGGAAATGCCGTCAGGCACTGCAGGAGCATTGATTTGAGTCATGCCAAGCAGATGTTTATGTTGTTGAGATATGCAAAGTAAAAAGGAAAATCGGACAGATGGAAAGGTCAGACATAAAGGTTTGAATTTCTGCAGGATGATGGAGATGTTTACTTACAGCCAGTGTGAATGGGCCCACACTGGATGAGGTTATTAGGATGATGTTATGTCTGGAAGTAGACACGAATGTCTTGGTCAGCCATGCTCATTAAGACATACAGACCATGTTATATAATGATGAATAGATGCTGCAGCAGGGAACAGAAATGAACCTTCTGTCAACAACTTCTGTCAAATGTCAAAAAGTCATTCTACTTGGTAGAATTCCTCATGACAAAACAAATTATATAATGCTTCATTATTTCTGTTGTGGAAGGCCAGAGTTACCAAGGGAAATTGTTACATTTTCTTCTTTTAATAAAAGTCCGCACATTTCTATATTTTTGTGCACCACCATTTTAAAGCTGTCATCATTATAAAGCTTGGTAGGTCAGTGGAAGAATAAAAGTCAGAAACTGGTACTAAATTTGTTTTCTGGATTAATATTACCAATGCTCCTAGAAGCCGACAGAACAAAATGTTATGCACCCGTTCATGAAAAGCCTAGGGAAAAACAGGAAAAACTTCTGAGATGAGGTTTGACAGTGCTCCACAACATTGTGGGTCCCATGGCAAAATCTTTTGACAATAGGGAAAATCTGACCACTGTTTTAAACCCATTTTGAAAACTGTGTGCTCAAACTGTCAAATGTGGCACAAACTGCTCTTAGCACTGTGGTTAAGCCTGCAGTACACTGTAGATGAGAGAGAGAACAAGGAACAAGAAAAGCAACATGAGCAAAAAAAAAGCAAGACTTTGGTCCACAGGCAGTTTGTATATTTCCTCTGCATCGTTGTGACAGCGTGTCCTGGTTTTATCAACAAGTTGTGTGTGCACCTGTAATGTATTCCGTGCTGCCACATCTTTCTCGTCCTTATCCTCTCACCTGTCAGTAAATTTCATAAACATTTATTTGACTACCTTAAAAGGCTTAGATATTTACTCATTAAAGATTTGATGCTAATGAAAGCTAGTCAGCAGAGCCAGTGAGGGACATTTATTGTGGGTGAAACTTCAAATTTGCAGCGTAATTATTACCGGGTTGCCCTGAATATTTTTGAATCCAAAATAACATTATTAACATTAGTTGCTTTTGTGCATATGCGCTGCATTAAGAACAAAAGTAAAAATGCTATTATCAATTAGCTGTAGTTGCGGCAATATAGTTTTATTGTATTTAGCATCTTTTTTAATAATAATGAAAATTTGGCATAATATTTTTCTCTAGAAATGGAAAATGTGCTGACTGATCAGTTTATACATATAATAATGAGACTAATGTGAAATAACACCACAGAAGCACATCATTGTTCTACTTTAGGAAATGGGATATGGGTGTTACTTTACTTTATATATGCTATTTATAAAGTATATATATACTTTATATATATGCATTCATATTTCCATCATTCTCTTCCTCTCTTGGTCTTGGTTCCATTGAGATGATTTTGTATCAACTCGGATTTGTATATGACAGACTAACTGCCAAGAAATGCATCCGAAACTGCTGTCTGTGTGGATTAAATGTTATTTTCATACCCCCCTTTCCACATAGATAAAGCAAACTCCCACACTCCTCTCTCTCTCTCTTACACACAACAATAATAACTCAAGCTGACAACTCACTGAGTGGCATCACACTCATAAAGGTGTAAACACAAAAACAATAAATGCAATTAGTGTATACCAAGGCTTTCTTCAGGGGACTTAATGGATGTTGTACATGCACACCCATACCAGCTTATAAGAGGGAACACATTATGACTCCAACCTGGGACTTTATTTTTAATAAGATTGCTAGTGTAACAGTTTCATATTACTCTGAAATGAATCTGCAGAGCCTGAAACCATGTGTTAGGATGAGAATGAAATGTGCTCTTTGAACACTGGAAAACGCAAAGACCAGAGGTTATCACTCAGCTGTGAGTAACTCTTCTCGCAATTACAAACTGCACTAACTACTAACAAACACAAGTAGGAAACGCAGAAAAACAAAGCTATATATAGCATTGTGTGTGACTTTAGGATGACATTGTAATTTGCTGTGTGCCTCTGAGATAGAAGTATAAATAACAGCCTGGCATTTTTCAGCCTGAACTTCAATATGTGCAGATGATATTGGTATTTGGCACGTGTCACATCTCATCACAGAACGTGATGCTCCTCCAGGCCAGTCAGTCACTGGGGAATTGTATCTGTGTACGAACATAGATGTGACTCCCTAAAACAACGACATGTGTATTTGTGTGGCCAGAATCCAAAGTGTATATGTATGCTGATGTCTGTGGCCATGTATGTGTGTAATTGGGTGTACGTTTTGTGTGTCTAGAAATGGGTTCCCAGGCGAATGCAACTTCATTAAGTCCACATGGAGTCAGCTTCACGGAGCAGACATCTCTACATTTATGGTCCGATCCTTATTTGTGCCACTGAATAAATAAACCTCAATATAAAAAACAATCCTGTCACATTTTCTGTCTTCTCTGCTTTCTGTCTCCCTTAGCAAGTCATAATGTGGCACAATCCACAGTGCAGATTCATCTCTGCTTTACTTCAATGAGGATAGAGATATTCAATGCATCCATCGATGTATTTTTTTTGCCTGCTTGCCTATCCTCCCCACTTCACTAAATGCCTTGGCCTCTGACAAGGCTTGTTTGCTCTGCCTAATAGTAATAAAGATTCACACAGGGAGACATGAAGCAATCAATGGTGGTTTTTATGCCACTTAGCTTAAGAGTAAGGGCCTGTGTTCTGCTTTAAGCGTTCTCATTACCAGACCAGTTCATCCTATAATGACTCAACTAAGACCGATGGCGGTAATCACTAATAACACTCTTTTCTCTCGCTTTTCCCACAAAAAAAAGTTAATTTGCTTTGTAACTCTATCAGTTAAGGTTCCACTCTCCATAGTTGCAAGGCATTAACATTGCAAGAGCAAGAGGTTATGTTTCCTGTAGAACTTAATAATGTAGAGAAACCACTTATAATGCACTGATTAGTTTCTAATTCTCTTTAAGTCTACTGTCACTGCTCTATTCTTTTAAATGAAAAACATGTACTGTTCTGCATTACCAACAGCGTTAAAAAGTGTTTTCAGCTCTGTTAGATGTCAAATATATATCAGCTTTTATCATAACATCACCACACATCAGAAACCCTAATTTATCAGTGGTAGAAGGAAACGTTATCTGCAGGTGTTTAAATGGTTGTTGACAGACAGCTTCGTTATCGGCAAAGCCAGCTATAATGGATTGAGAATGGGGAGACTGATTAAAAACACCCAGAATTCACATGGAGCTTTTCAAAAGGCAGGCTTGGGGTGCAGCTAACAAGCTACAGTAGTCAGAGCACTTTTCAATAACAACCTTCTCTGGTACAGCTTTGAGGACAAGATTTTATTTTCATTCATATAGCAATGCTTGGAGTGTTTACCCAGGCCAGCGAGGGCCTGCCTGTGTCCTATAGTGAGTGGGCATGCCCCCTCCCCACGCAACATCCTTCCCTTGAAACTCCACAGAGAGCAGAGGCAGCTGGCTGCAAACTTTTCATTAGTGAGGACTGCAGAAAAAGGTAGCAAATATTTATCTTTGCACAGATTGCTGTGCAAGGCCTGCATACAAAGCAAGCCTCTCGTCTCGAGTCCCACGGTGTGAGAAAAGTGTGGGATGTCACTTGGTAGCTACGGGTGCTGGAAAGGGAGAGTAATTGGTGTGTGTATATAAGAGTTGGTCTCAGTGTGTGATTCCTTTTGAGTACATGTGTGCCTATGACTGATATTGTGGTGAGAACATCCATCTATCTACATCATCTATGACAGATGAATGATGTTTGGCCACACTGTTCTTAAAACTTTCGTGCCAATAAAGCCCTTTGAATTGAATCGAATTGTGTGTCTTTTCCTGTCCAAAGAGTGTGAGAGTGTGTGTGATAAATGGCTCACCCACGGCCTTGCAGGTCTTTGATGTAGGGTCCATCTCGTAGCCTTCATAGCATTCACACTTGTAATCTCCTTTGTAGTTGATGCAGATCTGACTGCAGGCATCTGGGTTCTCACATTCATCTATGTCTGTGGAGACAAAGACATACAGGTGAAAACAAAAGAGACACACATTAACTGATTTTTATCTGAAGAATTAGTTGATATATAACAGAAGTACGTGCTCAGTATCTATCATGTTAACAATCCTTCAATTCAAATGGAGACTTCAAATTGAGTTTCTATGAAACTCAATTTGAAGTCACCATCAAGTGACAGGATTAGATCTTGGTTTGAGAAATGTGAATGCTTGTTAAGTCAGAGAAACAGTTAAATTACATTTGCATAGCTTAGTATTGAGACTATCAATGCTTTAAAGTGTATTAGAAGTATTTTTTTTTTAACCAAATTAAAAAATAACCAAACTATTTTATATTATACTAGTCAAAGAGATGATCCAGTGGCTAAATCTCATGTACTCTGATGGACTGGACTCTTCTTTATACGAATAAATATTCTGTCCACAAGATTGCATTTTCTACTGCACAAATATATTGTCCTTGCTAGTTTGTTTAGAAGACCAGACGGACTCAGTAACAGCAAGTAAACACCTTAAACCAAATACAAACGATACAGAAAAAGTCCAACATTTTGGGAAATGCTTGTTTGCCAGCAAACCCACAGCCTCACTTGAAGATCAATACCAATTTGATCTCAGGAGATCAGGATTTGGGATGTGTTTAGTCAAGCTTAGCAGCAAGATGTGACGCATGGGAAACTGCTTCCGTGAATCTGTCCAAAGTAAAACAAATCACTTTCAAGCTATTTTAAATCTGTCTTTTTATGCTTATTTTTGTTAATTCAACTTGTTTAGGAGACAAAATGCAAAACATTCAGGCTATATTTTGAAAATGATGGGGTATTCAACTAGAATTGATTGTAAGATGCAGTAGGTGTTACCATAAATTATTTGTAAGCATTGGTAAAGCTGAAGAAATCTTGATTCAATAAAATAAGATGAACATGGTGATGAATAAAACCATTACCATCATGGATGGCGCTGTGTTGTTAAAACACGCCATAAGAAACTAAGGTCTTATCTTTCTTTTGTAGATCCCCCAAGAATCTGGACCTATCAACCAAACTACAATCAAAATTACACCCAGTATACCCAGATGTGTATTAAATAAAGAATATGCAAAATGGTAATATGTTCACCTTGGAGTGGCTAAAAGAAGCCGGTTTTGAAAATGGAGCAGATGAGGGCAAAAAATAAATAAAATAACAACATAGCAGCCCAACCTGGCCAGGCCCAAACAAGATGTGATTCTTCTGCATAAAGGCAGTAATTTTTCCGCATAACATTTTTTTCTCCTTACCTCCACAAGTCTTTTTGTCCAGGAGTTTGTACCCAGAAGGACAGTCACACTCATAACCAATTCTCCGGTCCCTGCAGATGTGGGAGCAGCCACCATTGTTGTCTGCACACTCGTTCAGGCCTGCAGAGATAAGGGCAGTAGGTGCAAGGACAGAAGACAGGACAAGCACAAGAGGGGAGGGAAGTAAAGAGAAGTTGAATATTGATGAAATAGAAGCAGGATATTACATAGCACAAATGAACATGGATAAGACACAAAGAAAAGAGTTGGACAGAAAGACAAAACACCCAGTTTTTGTGTGTCCATAGTTTTAAACATCCTGCCAGTTAACATAATTTTGTCCTGTCTAATGTGTCTGTGTACATGTCATATTTCCATTCAAAAATAAAACACATTAAGCTTAAAAGTAGTAGAAAAAGAGAGACAGGGGCGTGTGTGTGTGTGTGTGTGTGTGTGTGTGTACACACAGTACTATATTCATGGGCCTTCTTGTGTATGTTCATGGCCTACATGCACAGTCTTAGCCATTTGCACCTAGAACGAATCCACTCACCAACAGGGAGCTTGGCCAAGTATTCCAGGTGCCACTCCACTATCATGCTTATTGTTACAGAGACATATGCTGTCCTTCATGTCATTCTCTACATTTCCTCCTTGTTTTTGTTTTTTTGACAGAACAGATTGGACTCACTTTGAGTCATGATTTCCTCTATGTCTGTTCCTTTTTGTATATGTCTCTGTGCCTCAATTTATTCCTTTGTCTTTCAACTACCCTCCATGGAGCAGAGAGAGGTCGCTGCATAGAGCTAAAGCTGGTACTTCATTACCGGTTTACATTAAAGATTTAAGCTTCAAGGCTACAGGTCCTGCTGTGAGACTGTGAAAGAGAGAGAGAAAGAATGAGAGAGAGAGAGAGAGAGAGAGAGAGAAACATCCATAATCGAAATCGAGATAGACTTACAGAGAGATAGAGGGAAGTAAAACCTTGGAGAAATTAAGACATTTAACTAAAATAAAGGTTGTGATTTACACTATAGTCTAGGACTGTCCCTGACCAAGGATTTACATAGTTAATTGAATCAGAATCGTCAAGTTCTGTCGACTCAGTCGATTCATGTGTGTTTTTGTGCACACGGTAGCTCCGCTTTAATCTTGAGAAGCTGCAGAGCTGCAGTCTCTATTCATTCAACTAGCACTGTAAATTTATATGTATATTGTAATTTGTTGTTTATTAGTTTTTAGGGAGAAATCTAGTAGTTCTATGTAAAATCAGACATGGAGGACCTCCATATCGCCAAAATGGCATGATCCTTGTTTTGCTGTGCGAAGCTTCAACTGTGAGATTGACAGTTGAATCAGGCTTCAAATCTTAGACTACAGTCAGTGCATTATATTATGCAACAACAAATCAACTCATTATCAATAAAGCAAGCAGAAGAAAGTGAAAACATGTAAACTTATTTCAACTGAACTTTTACTTATTATGATAGCTGCAGAATACACTTTTAAGTATGTGGATACTCCTCAACATTTTTTTTCCTCTGGGGCTATTTTTTAAGGTCTAGGCCTCTTATTTCGAATGAAGAGGTATTCCAACTATTTAGTATTGCATTTCCATAGGTTTTGGGACTCCTAAAAAAATGTCAAAATGGATCCAGCTGTGAAAGAGAAATCCTACCTTTAAGTCCCTGGCATGGGCAAAAACAGACATCATTAGACCTTGAAAATGCTATTTTTACAGGCTGAGTGATACTTCCCATGACTAAATAATTTAGACTTTCTTTAAGGAAAATCTTGGTGCTACAGCATAAAATAATAATCCAGCAATGACAACATTCAAAAAAAACCCATCCAACACTTACCTCCGGGCCTTTCTCGCAACATCAGATGTACACAAACTATTGGCCATATAGTGTAACTTGCCTTTCAAGGAACTCTGATGTTTTTATGAGTGGGGTTTCATATCCTGCCTTTGATTTCACAGTTTCACTGACTGACAATGGGCAGTGATAATGTGCCAACAAACTTGCTCCAACAAAGGCAACGCAGGGAAGAAGAAGAGTCTTAGCAAGTAAATGTGGATGTAAAAAATTCACAATTTAAAAACCAAACAAAAACATAGTTTTTTCAAATGTTTTATGAGTTATGAAATGCTCTCAGAACTTTTGTTAGACATCAAGCACACACACAATGTGTTTTGGTTAATAACACTAAATGCTATTTATATCAACTTTGTTTTTAACACTATCATATTCTCCATGTTGCAGATAGCGGAAGTTGTCAGTTATAGCTAAATCAAAGAGGACGTGCAGGTTCGCCTTGAGACATACTGAACATCATGTTTAACATTAATGATATGGTTACAGGGCAATCTCATTACAGTGTATATCCATCTGCCTCAAGATCAGAGCTAGCTGAAAGGGCAGAACACTCACATATCATTTTATACCCATGTGACTGACTTGAGACTGTGAGTGAAGTGCACTTTCCTTGAGCAATCGCTGAGACTACTGCTTGATGTACTTGAGTAACTTTCACTAATACAACACAAGTTGCAGCACTTCAATTCAAATTACATTAGCTTTATTTACTTGATATTTTTAAAACATGTATGTTTTTCTAATCTGCAATCTGTTTGCAGTTGGGTTACATTGCTTGTGATGTGAGATCCGTGACTGAAGCTCACTAAGTGGTAATTATCTATGGTGTGAGGATAATCTGTGTGGGTCCTTATGGGTAATGTAGTCCAGTCACGTTTTCATGGCTAAGATCGTACTAGAGGGCAGAGTTGCTTGGCTCTTTGATCATAACAACGCTGTTGAGAAATGTCCTGATTTGTCCTGCCTTGATCAAATGAAGCTCCTTTTACTATGTTGAGTGGCCACCCAGTTTAGAAGCAGTTGATGATGCCTGGGTATGTGTGAGTGCACCCGTGCTATTACACTAGCATATATGCACACCCATGTATGCCTGAGGTAGTGAAAAAAAAACTATAAAGAGTATCTGCGTATGTCTGCGTTTTTGTGTGTGAAGAGAAACAGAGATAAATGATCTTACCACACTCCTTCGTGGGTTCATCAGACCAGTCCTTGCAGTCTTTCACATTGTCACACACTTTGGTGCTGTCAATACACTCCCCGTTCTTACAGCGATATTTTCTTGGCCCGTCACACTTTGTAACTGTGGTTAAGAAGACAACATATTACAAAGTCAGAGATCATGTTTGTACTTAGTGATCTACACACCTTTGCAGCTAGAAATATACAATGTTCAGGGATGTAAGTAAGTGTCAAATAAATCCTGTAGCGCTGAACCAAAATAGTATTCCCCAACAAAAAATCATGAAAAAATCATGCAAATTGCTAACATATTGTATTTTTAGGACAGTAAATTCCAGAGGCCTTTAAGTAATATAGTCAAGGTTGGTTGTAGTTTGTGCATATAATCAGCCAGGAATTTGGCAGCCAAAGCTATCAGGCAGTGCTTAATAAACAGAAGATTATTACTACATTTCATTAGCTCTGTACCCGTAGTCCGACAATAAAGTTGAATCTAAACTAAAAAAACCTTCTGCTGTGTAAATATCGATACAAAGAATGTAGTTAGATGTAATGATGGAGATGCTTTGCTGAGACTTTAATTGGTGGAGTTTACTGAGGGCAAAACACACAGAAGCATGAGACCCTAGGAGTGAATACTCCTAAGGTCTCATAAATACTGAAAACACCATTTTATAAACAACTTCAATGTTGTACCACCTGAGAAGTCAGCAACGGACAGTTTCAGTGTAAGTTGAAAGTTGCACACTGTGTTGGTGTTAGCTAGAAAAGGCTGTAGTAATGTGGATGCAGAGGCAAAAACTCAGAGGTTTTGCTTTATGGTGGAAAAATACATGATGCCTATAAACATAGTTAACGATAAGGGATTTTGTGAGCTTCTAAAAAACACTGAACCAGGCTATTGTGTTGCTAGCGGCGTGAAGAAACAGTACAACGAAAACAAAGACGAGCTTAAGGCAATGTTATTTTCAGCTGACAAGGTGGTTGTAATGACTTTTGGACTGTGTTAAGGTAGAGATTCGAAGTTACATCACAGTTACATGCCACTACATCGACTGGCATTTGAACTCAGCTGTCCTGCTATCTGAAGCAATACACAACAGACAACTGAGCTGAAAATTTGAAGAATGTGGGGCTAGCTGGTTGAGTTTAAAGTGTTTGCGCTTCATAAATGAATTTTTTACAACTAATATACTGCTAGAATTGTTTAAAAAAGAAGACGTGAGAAACAGATGTGGATTTTGCATCTTATTAATTATTAGTGATTAATCTGTATTATCGGTATATACAACTTGATTAAGGAAAATGCATGAAATTTGCAACCCTAAGTGAAGGTAAGGTAAGGCAACAGTAATTCAGAACTGGATCAGTTTATGCAGAATGTTATGGTGATTGGTAAGATCTGAGGGTATTTCTTGCATAGCCTGTTTTTTGCAGCACATTATGATGACCCACACTTTCGTTTATTGTAGCAGACACCCCTAGGCCGTACAAAAATAGCAAAGGAGGAAGTAGGGTGACATATTTTAAATAGTGGGAAAGTCTGGGTAAGGAGGTGGATGGACAGGTCAAATCAACCCAGGATTGTCACAAAGTAAAACGACATTCGAGCCCCATTTGAAATAAATGCTGAGCTATTATGATTTTTTTAGGACAAATTTGGAGGGGATGAAGACTATTTACCTGATCATTAAGAACATTAACCAGTAAGTGTAACTGTTATGTGCAGAAATATTCACATTAGCCAGTGTTTGTGATTAAAACACACACAGACATAGCTGTACAATAGATGACACTTCACCACAAAGATACAGCTTCCACGTACTTTACAGTGCTGTTTTTGGAAACAGTGAAGAGTAAGAAATCGATTTCAGGTTTACAGCTGCACTTTAAAACACTGGCCTTAAGATACTACTAGGCAACATGATGATGACCTTGAGCTTTTCTCTGTGTCACAATATGTAAAGTCAGGGTTATGTGTTAAGTTTCTCATGGGGCAGATTCAACTAGTGCAGCCAACTGCGGGCCATCTGTGCCCCTCTCTAGTATATCCCCTGTGAATCTCGTTAGTAGTATTAAAGTTTTAATTGGGGCCGGCTGTGCTCAGGAGTCGTCCACTGATCACAGGGTTGGCAATTTGATCCCCAGCCCGTCCTGTCCACATGTCGAAGTCCCCTTGGGCAAGACACTGAAACATCTAATTGCTCTCAATGGTCAGGCCACCACCTTGCGTGGCAGCTACCATCGGTGTGTGAGTGTTTGTGACTGGGTGAATCCAGGCATTTACCATTAAAATTGGATAGATTTTTAGGGTGAATCTAGTATAACAAAGGATTACAAAATGCATGAAGCCGAAGATTTACAAACAGAAATTAAATTTGAAGGGGTTGAATTGCTATTTTTTTATCAGTAGAACATGGAATTGTAATCTTAGTACAACACATTATTTTAATTACACTTAAGGCGAGGCATGGGTTGGCTCTTTTCTATAGTTCTTTTATCCCCTATGAGACAGGAAGTAGAATGAGATCCTCTGATAGGATGTTGCTAGTCATTCCAAGGTCTAGGTTGAAAACCAAAGGAGACAAGAACTTCGCTGTCAAGGATCCTACACACTGGAACAATCTGCCAAAGGAGATTAGGCTGGCATTCTCTATTCCCTGTTTAATGTCACTTCTTAGGACACATTTTTTATTTGAGCTTGTGTAATGCCTATTTTTATCTTTTAATTTATTTTGACTTGTTTGTGTTTTTATATTGATTGCTGTAAATCATTTTCTTACTTACATTGAAAAGTGGACAAATACAATTAAAGCTATTTTTATTATCATTGTTACGCTATACGGGTGTGTAGCTTGCTGTTTGGATGTTGACTGGGCCATACTCGTCTGACACTTACCGTTGACACAGCCAGCTTCATCACTGTAGTCCGGACAGTCGTGGACTTTATTACACTGTTTGGTGCCATGGATACAGGATCCATCACCACACTGGAACTCATCAGGTCGACATGTAAGCAGGGCTGGGGGACACAAACCATGCACACACATACATTAGAATTAGATTAATATTACAGTGAAAATTTCATCTATTGGTCAACAGATTTTGGTTATCTTATCATAACACAAGTACAGAGCATTTTTAAAATGGCAGTTACTGATGCAGAAATAAACACATTAAATGACTACATTTAGCTCCTTATAACACACCTTAACTTTCATTCTAATTTCACCTACTACACTGTAAAGGTAAATGCAACACACTCAAAAAGACATATCCACAACATTAAGCCCATAATGTCTCTTCCTCAACTGCATCAGGCAAACTTGGAGTGCATTCCAATCCAACAGTAATCAGTCACACACAAATCTTACCTTCACAGAAAAAGCCCTGGTGGAAATGAAAACCAGGCAGGTATTCAGTCACTGGAAACCCACATCCAGTGACTGGTTGAGTATGCGTGTATGTGCAAGTGCATATGTGCATTTGTTGGTGCTTGCTGTAACGGCAGAGGGCAGGTTTATTTAACTCATTTGTCTTTTTAACTGGCTGTTTAATTATTCATGTGTTGTGTTTTGGACTAGCTCTGCCAAGGGAATGGTGGCAGACATGATCAATTGCTGTAGAGGCCACAAAAATGTGAGGCACGTAATCAGTGTATCAGAAAATACAGAATAAAAAACAGCCACACACAGTTTCACACCGAGTGAGGACACATTTACAAATCTGTGCATGTCCTGTAGGTGAACAGGCACATAGTGTCCAGACACTTAAAATGACCAAATTGAAATGCATGTATGTATACATGAACACGCAAGGATTGCTGCTGATTTGCAACGCTCAAACTAAAAATAAAAGATAAACACAACTTAATACTAAAATTAGCAAAGTGTGGAAGACATAATCCTGTGCCGTCACCAAATGTGCTGGTTCTTTCAGCCAAATGATTGGGATCTGAGCTCAGCTAATTATGATAAATCCCCAAGATGAATAGTTATAATAACGTATGCCATCTGCAGAAAAGTTGGCAGGTAGGAAAGGAGAGAATCATCTACAGATATGATGTGACCATTTCTCATGTCTCCTGTCTCTGTTCTCACAGTCACTTGTCTAATCATGTCTGTAAAATAACACAAGATTATTGAGACAAATGTTTCGAATAAGATGGGAGATAATAACCAGGGGAACGGGTCTGTAGGAATGAGCAAAGCTTGATGGAATAGAGGAGGAGGAGAGAATAGACTAGAGATATGCAATGATTCTCACATTCCTCATTTACATTGAAATGTTGCACCTATTAAGCTGAGCTCTGCATTACACAGTCATCTAAAACTATAACATCTTGTTTGATACACACATCCAACTACCCACTTTTATTCACAGTGTGATGAGCAAACACAGAGACCCAATCAAATAAATACAGTTCAAACAGCTCATGTCTCGTCATATTGTGAAATAGTGAACATGGTTATTAAGACAGATTATTCCACTGGCATATGTAGACCAGGAAAGACCACTTCACTTGCAGTTGCTCTGTCAGTGCTATCCGATAATGTTACTGGGCTTGCATTTGTTTATGTAGATTCAGTTCAGTTCAACTTTACTATCAGACTCTGGGTCCATTAGAAAAACATACAGCATCATTACAGACACACAACACCTCCTAAAATACCAATACCAAAATACCAAAGCGTGTGCTTTGGCATTTTGGTATTCAGTATACACCTACCACCTTTTTCCCAAAATGGAACCCTTCATATTTATCACAGACATGGAAAACAGAAATTTTAATTATGTCTTACTTTAGCATTCTAGCAAGCAAACCGGTTGCAGCTTTTTAGAATAGATATATTTGGTAATGAAGCTAGGGTACTTCATTAGCTTAACAAAGCTAAACTAAAAGGTAAATATACTTGACGTAGGCAGAAGTAAGAACAGAAACTATTTCAGGAAAACTATTAATAGCATCAAACAATAAGTAGAAGTAAAAATAAAGATTTGGAAGACCAGGATAGTCTACTAATGTGTGTATAAAACAAAAAACCAAGTTGTTTTTTGTTTTTTCCATTTTAAAAACAGAAAAATAGATAAATAGAAAACAAAAAACAGATATTGGTTTTTGTTTTTTTGTTTTAAAACCAAAACGTAAAAATACTGATTTTAAAAATACTGAGTCTATTTAATGAGTCCGATTAGTGTAGCTTTGTGTGTTACACTTGATAGCTAAATCTGCAGCAGATACACTTGGGGGATGGCGGTGCCTGATTAAATGGAATTAAGATGAGCTTGAACATCAACATAAGTGGGTTTTTAGTTAGAATAACAGGACAATATAATATAGCTGCAGTACCTGAGACTGCAGTACATCTAGACATATGTATAGCTGTAGCTGTATAGTAACGAGTCATACACGGATTAAAATGTTTGGTAATTTTCGTTTAGTCTCTCTTGGTTACACTGTTTTGATCCGACCGTTATTTTCTTAGTGAGATGAAAGAATTTAGTAAATTGCAGGGCGCTGTGGAGAGCCTCCATATGTACGAGTCAATCCCTGACTCGTCACATATGGACGAGTTTGTAAGGATGCAACAACGTTCAAGGATAGAACAAAACGCAGCTCCTTTGTTTTCTGTTATGGGTTGAAAACAGAAAAACAAAATGTTGTTTTTTTTGTTTTTCCATTTTTCTGTTTTGGTTTTAAAATAGAAAAACAAAAAACACTTGTTTTTTTGATTTGGTTTGAAACAAAATAATGAAAAAAAGGAACCATAGTTCTCATGAGATATACTCATAAAAACTTGTAGTGCATACCTACAAAGTCAATACATAATAATGACCTACTGGCTCTGTGAAATTGTGTCTAGAGTGATGGGAGGGTTTTAAAGAGTATAATTTAACAGTGTGTGCAATATACTGTATACAATAATAACTTTTTAAAGTGTCTTACAGATATATTCTCCATACACGTGTCCGTTGTTTTGTGAAGGTGTGTGTGTGTATGGCAGAGCAGTGTGCTTATATCATGTCGTATGTGCGAGGCTGCAGTCATCTCCCTGAGTGGTGTGTGGGAGTGTGAAGTGGAGACCAGATGGGGGTCTCGCTTGATGAAGGACCTTCACCTCCCACACATGCATGCACACACAGAGACTCACACAACAAACACATATGGTCAAACACACTCAGAGGTTCTCCTTCTGCTTTGACAGATCACATGGTTGCGTGGCAACACACTCGTGCATCATCATGATAAAGTTAGCATTGATCTTCCTTCAGTCATTTGGTGGCACAACAAGATTTGTCATGTAGTCTTTGATCACGATATCAGCCTTTGAAGTATGTTCCTTCCGTCATAGTGAGCCACACACAGCCATTGTTCAAAAACCTGCATTATTGTTGGTATCCATTAATCACATTCATTAAAGGTTATGGTTGGTATTAACTTTTTAACCCACCAACAATGAATTTACCTTCCCAACAAGTACTTTACATTAAAGAACCATACAATTGCAATTGAATGACACATTCCTTCATTCCTTTGATGAACACTACAAATGTAACTTACTAGCAAAGCTGTGTCCATTTTAATTAAGGATTAGGTCAATGGTATGAGTCTTTTATTGTTTTTTTCACTAGTCTTTGGACAACAATTTCAACTTCTATGGCACCAGTGAAATGCAACTATCTACATTATCAACACAAAAAATATTGTTGTTATTGTAGATTAATTTGGTCTAAAACAACAGCAGCATTAGTCTTTAGAAGTCCATTCAGTTACACACTCATTTATCCACCCACTCATCTGTCCATTCACATAAATGCAATATATACACAGCTGACTTACGACAGTTTGCTTCATCCGATTTATCCTTGCAGTCTGCATCTCCATCGCACTTCCAGTTCATGTGGACACACTCCCCACTCCCACATTGGAACTCGCCCACTGGGCAGCGAGGTTTCTGGGGCTCCGTCCTCCGGCTGCAGCGCTCCATGGACTCGTCTGACTTGTCCTTGCAGTCCGGATCGCCATCGCAACTCCACAGGGCGGGGATGCACTCAGAGTCATTGCAACGGAACTCATGCTGGCCGCAGGTGGGAGCCGAGCACTTCTGCTCATCACTTGCGTCCCCGCAGTCATCGTCGCCATCACACACAAAGATCGGTGCCACACACTTCCCATTACGGCACTGGAAATCTTTGGAGGGACAGGCCTTTGCATCTACAGGACGAATGAGGAGGGTGGATAAAAAACAGAGGAGGTAATATTTTGAGAGACGATGTAATCTACTATAAATGTCATTATTATCATCATGGAAGATCTTTTATAAGTAGAGTGAATTTAAGAAAATAAAGTCAGCTGTTCCATTAAGTATGCTTCCAACTGAACTGGGAGTAGATGAGAGAAAATGTGAGTAAGAGGACAGATACAGTTAGCTTATCACTGCATATATTCAAACTCCTTGGGGAAGTAGAGATATATGCAGCAACATGTCGATCTCTCTTAATGTCTAAGTAGGTGTCTGGTGAGAGTAAATGAAAGAAATTCAAATAAATCAAACTGGTGACTGCGCATGGTGCTGAGGAGCAGTACTATAAAAAAAGGATTAAAAGCCAGGAAAAAATAAAAACTCACCTTAATGACAAAGCAAATATTATGCATTATAAAACAGAGCTGCAACCACGAAAGCTCAACCCTTTAACAAGAAATGCAACTATTATTACACTGAAACACACAAGATAATCATGACATCATACTATATTAAGCACAAGGCTGAGAGCATATGTGCAGCATAAGTCCAGTATGTGGAAACAGGTGTATAATAAGCAGAGTAGGGGCACAGCTGTGGGTACCTGCCGCAGTGCAAAACCCCCCTCCATCACTATGTGTGTGGGAATGTTTGTACAGAAATACCTGTGGAGACTGTGTATTTATGTATGATTGTCTGTGATTTGTTTTCAGCTACAGTATCTATCATGAATAATATTTAAACTTTTTGAGAGTGTATGTATGTGTGTTTTGTGTTTGTGTTTCCTCTTTGCCATATCCCAGCAGTGACATTATCTAATTCCAGCCAGGTTGGACAAATCAATTTGAATGATGTATTCTGCTAAAAAAGACAATACACTTGTTCTTTGATGTAACGTTCCTCTCTGGGCGACCAACATAGCCACCTCTCTCTCTGTCTCTCTCTGTCTCTCTCTCACCTACCCACACAGTGCGCCAAAGGGACTCATTATGATAATAGGCTATTGGATTCCCTGCTAGCTATTACTGCTAGCATGCTAATCATCCCCACTCAGATCTAAGTAATTTAATTAACATGAGCACATAAACAACATCAGCAGCATCCTGGCAGAAGCTTAGGTGGTTTGGGGGTCATGTAAGGTGCTTGTGCAAACAAATAAAAGTTATAAAGTAATTATTTTAATACTTCTACACACAGCAAGAAGCTTTTTCCTTCTGAAAATTATAAACATATTTTGCTTCATCCTAGAGGGTGATTATGTTTTGATATTCAGACTACACACCTTTGTTTTTCATGCTTTAAAGAGTTTTTCATTAAAGCAGAAATCTTGGTCAGCCAGGTATGTTGGCTGTAAAGCTTGTTAGTATGGTTCCCATTGGGATACCAAGCCGCAAAAAAAGATAGCTTGCTCTCAATAGCCTTATTTCCACTACACAAAGGGGCAGGTGGCTTCCACTTCATCGAATTTGTGTATCATGGAAAACAACTTGAAACACAGGTTACAAGAGTTTGGAAAGGCCTCTAATTTTCTTCTTTATGTTTAAGTTTCTCTTAATATGATAACTGCATTTTCCAAAATCCCTGCTGCTTTCTTTTACCCCAATTCCGTAATTTCCTAAACCAGATACACTTATTTAAAGCCATTCACTTCTTCTATCCTGTGCCATTACGAGAAAGTCTACGAAAAGTATAATCTTCCTGGGGGTTTTTTGCCATAAAGTATGTTCCCCTTATCCTGTTACGTAATTCCTTTTTAAATTAGATGCTTTCCAATCTAAAAATACTGTGAAGAAGACTTGAAAAAGGTGAAATTTGCCTTGATTTACAGTTACATGCTAATGCTAAATTTGACCTACTAGCCCTGAAACATTAACATACATAATGTTCTGGTATTTTTTATTTTCTATGCCAAGAAAACTGTCATCAATCAGTCAGAGAAGCTGGTTGCTCGGTTAGGCCAAAAACTAATCCTTAGAAACAGAGAATGGGGAGATTGCAGAGGAGACAGGTGCTCAGAGGAGCACACAGGGTGGTAGAAATATTCTTTTCCACCAAAAGAGACCCATCCACAGAACAGCAGACAAGAAGATTTAATAGCAGATAAAGGCAGAAACAAAAGATGGTCAGATTGACAGGTAACAAATTAGATATAGTGGAATTACAGTCAGCAAACTGTAATTATAATCCAGACATTACAATGGAATTCAAAATAAAACAATTAGTAATACTAACTGGAGCTGTATAAATGTATAAATAAAGTGCAAGAAGAAAGCTTTAAAAAATAAGTAAGAGTCAGATTGTGTTACAGAGCTGGACTCCTGACTGTTAATTAAACACATCCATCCAATGGTTAATTTTACCAATTACAATTTTAAATAGGTAATCAGTAATCTGTAACTGATTACACCTTGACAATAACCTTCCCCACCTGCAGGTGATTGTGTTTAACTTGGGGTCAAAGCTTTCTATCTATACACCCCTCCACTGGACAGGTAATAGATAGAGCAGGAAGATAAGGCACAGCTCATTGACCTTGATCTGAAGGACAATTGAACTCTCTCCCAGGATGGACTAGTCTGAAGCAAGCAGCCATGCATACTGTACACACACCACACACACACACACACACAGGAAAAGATTGAGCGAATGCAATCTCTACCTAACACACCTAATTGGTTGCACGCAAATATACATGTGGACAATTAAAAACAATCTATTTGTGGTTAGATATGAATTTAAACATAAATATGTAAGGCAGAGACTAGATATAAACAGACATGCATACACACCTCACTTCAACATTTCTCTTTGAGCCACTGGGCTTAATGTTTCTGAAGCGTGGAATCCAATGAGACTGTGGTCTAACGTGTCAGCTACTGAACTCTGGTGTGGAAGCACGTACACGTATACACACACATACACACTTTCGCCCACATAAATACCCATGTCACAAACCTTAGTTCACCAGGTGTGCTAGCAGAAAAAACAAGTTGAAGATTGCAGCTTTTACAACCAGTAATGGAAATAAAACATTTACTTCACAGCACTGTGTAAAATGCTACATTTAACCAGAAACCGAAGCAAGCTTGCTCTAAAATTACCTAAAAACAGACACTAACACCTGAAGGCATTTTAGTGCAGAGTAGGCTTAATGGGCCGTACAGTAGAAAAGCGACATGTTCATCTACTCTATGAAATATCAATATGTACGCCTTATCTTTCACATGAGAGCATCAATAAAAAGCAAATCCGTGTTGAGTCAAGCATGTCTTGTACTGTCAGATACACAAGGGTAATTACAAACAAATCACTATCTATATTCATGAGGATTGAGGGACAAAAAAAAAATACAAATTCCAAAAGAGGAGGAAATGATTCTGGTTAATTATTCACTATTTATTAACATACCAGCCCGAACCACATCCACACTTCGGTGCATGTTTTCATCAGGGCTGTGCATTGTGAATACCCAGTGCCTCAAAACATTATTTTTACATGGAGCTGGGCACGTCAAGACTGAGGAGTTTCCAATAGTTCCGCTGGTTTGAAGGTAACTTCGGACCAGTGTTGCTGCATGACCTGTCACTTCCATTCTCCATTGAAAACTTAACCAGACAAAGCCGGATCCGTTTCACCAAAACAAAGGCAAAATGTCATGGGAAAAAACCCTACTATTTTATCTAAAGAAGCTAAATGCCATCAACAAAATCGCTTCTGTAGTATAAAATACTAAGAGGGACTGCAGCAGAGGAGTGATGGTGATGCGTCATGTATTAACTATTTGTGCAATTATTACTTATTGTTAGTTTGGTCACTGGAAAATAATCTTCCTCATGCACAGTTACAACTGACAAAATGAAACAAATGGTGCAATGCAACATTGTATCCCAAACAGCAAGTAAACTCTCTGTCAAGGTCTCACTAATGATGGCTGACCCACTTCCCCACCTCCACACATACCTGAGATTTACAGGAAGTACATTTTGTAAGAGTGGATTTACTTGATAATGACTCAATTTACAAGTAACAACTATAAAAATTACAGGGTGGTAATTTTAAATTGCATTAAAGTAGCATTGAAAATATTAGGCACATACATAGAAAATCTGAAATTAAAAAAGTTCACATCCTTTTTTTCCCTCCACATCTCCAGAGCGCTCAGACATATCTTCATGTTTTGAGTGAGTGTTTTAAGACAGTTAGTTAATGTAGCATTTGCTGTGTATCAGGCACCATTACCCTTCATATCATTAAAACAGCAAACCACCAGGAAGAGGAGTGCCAGAGGCGTTGGCATTCCTGCATCTGCAACAGGATGGTTGTGTTACACAGGTCTAGAAATGTTAGCCTGCCATTTAGTCAGAGAGCCTGTGTGGCAGAAGGAGGAGGAGGATAAGAGGGAGGAGAGGCAGTTTTAGATCACATATTTGATGCAACACATTCTGTAGAAGGGCCAGAGGGGCCCCGAGTGTGTGTCTGTGTGTGTGAAGAAAGACATAGACAAGTTGACAGTCCCTCTCCAGGGCTCTCACAAAGTATTTATTACTGCTTTGGCTACATTAGACCTTTGAAGCATTGGCACGGGAGGATAGAAGCATGCACACAACCACACCCACACACACATAAACACACAGACACATACACACACACGCACACACACACTGGTGACCACCAGACAGGCAGGCCCAAAGCCCCCGACTCTTCGACTTGCTGTAACGTAAAAGTGATCCTCTTTTCCTAATGGAATAGACAGACAGACAGTGAAGAGATGAAATTCAGAATATATTCATCACTCACAGACAAATAGAGGCAGCTTCCAAAAAGATTCACTATCCAACAGCCTGGCCAAATGGGGTTTACCAGGCCAGAGCTGACACTACATCTTTGCAGCATTGGTAGGAAAGTGGCATCTAATATGTCAGGCACCTACTTTGGTTGGAAAATGTGAAAAAATAAGAAATATGACACAAGATCATGCTAGTACCAAACAGAGTGCAGTACTTGTATTTTGCACTTTATTATACACTCCACATTTAGTGGAAGCAAACTTGTGTAATACCAGCACACTTATACTACTTAAATACACTTCATGCAATATTTTGTCGGGGAAGTCTCAGGGAAGTGCTAACTTCTCTTAATGGAACAAAGCCAAGTTCTTCAAACTGGGATTCAAAACAATGGCTGCTGATGCAGCTCATTTTAGCATTTTGGCTCTCAAATGTTGTGATTACTTTGAATAAAATTTAGTTTTAAATAACTTTCACTTTAGCTAGTAATGCAAGACATGCTGAGAGGCCAAATATGAAAGGAAATGCAGAAATATATATCTGCAGTGATGACAGGTTAGGTATAATGTGGTTGTGGATTTGCAATAACCTGAAGCTTTGATCTTGTTTGTGGGTGCACATATTTTAGCTCACTATAGCTGTCTCATGTAGTCTACAAAGTTATTTTTGGCGTTTAGTTGCTGAGCTCCTTGAATTTATCAAAGATGATGATGCTGGCCATTGTTGATATTAGCTTTTTTGACATCTACCATATCTTATACCATATACTCAAAAAAAACATATGGTCGCAGGTAATACCGAAATTGCCACCAAAACCCCAATGCTTCATTTTCCAAATATTGAAGTCACTCATCACCAGATTGTTAAGTCAGTTACTGTGGTAGTAACTCTCAGGCCTTCCTTGAAAAGCCCTACTCCTAAAGTAGCTATCCTGCTATTTGTTTGATTGTTGTGACTGTTTGTGCTTGTCTTTCAGGTCCACACTTCCCTGCCTGCCTGCTCGCTCTTAGCCTGCCGCAACAAAACAACAGCAGCCAACCACAGCAGTCTCTCTCAATCATCAAGTCTGCTCTGGTCCCTCTCCACTATTTCTTGCAACTCTCTGCCTTCTTCAGTAACATCTCTTCCTCATCTCCACAATAAATATCCTTCACTATACTTTCTGGCTATGCCTGACTCTGCTGCTGGGTTGAGAATCTGGCAAACGTAACAAGGACTCCAGCATTACTATAAACAATAAACTGATAAAACTAAATAAATCACAAACAGCATTTCACCTTCATCTCCAGTACGATCTTCCAAATACAGACTTTGTATTCACCTATGCTGGTTAGATTGTCTTTGTTCAGAAAAACATGTCAAACTGAGATCCACTGAAAATAAGACCTCACTGTATTGTGGCAGTAGAGCCTAGGGAATCCTAGTGATATGGCATCTTAGATAAAGAGAGAAATGGAATAAAATTCACTGGGAGACTGAAACTCTCTGTGTATAACCTGATTGGTATACACAAGGGAAAGACTCCCTCTTAACTACCTTCATGATGAGTGGAGACCATGGGTATTGAGCACGCACACACACACACACACACACACACACACACACACACACACACACACACAGCCCAACAGGGACAGTATACTGAATAGAATAGGATATTTCAATAGCTCAATCACTATGCCATCTACCAGCAGCTTAGATTTGAATAGTAACTGCCTCAACAGTAATCACAGTAGATTGAATGTGTGTGTGTGTGTGTGTGTGTGCGTGAGATGGATGTCCTTGTGTGTCTCTACATAGTTGCAGGAGTCTGTATTGACATGAGTGCATTGTAGATGCCACTAGTCAAAGCATTTCATATTTTATTAGATTTTAGGCATTAAATGTAAAATGTGATATGGCTATCATCCTTGTGGCTCCACAATATTTTAAATCTTATCAGTAGCCCCTGATCTCCCTCCCATGCACACAAAAAACACGAACACATGGACACATGCACTCTGCATGACAGTCTGGAAAATAATTGCATTCCCTCCCATATTTGTTAAGTAGTAAATCTATGAATACATTAAAAATAGATAATTGTGATTAAGTGTGATGATTACATCGCCACAATAAATGTTATCTAGATATGCATTTTATTACGGGTGCTGCATGATAATGACATAATTACCATTTTAGATCATCATGATAGAGTTATTGTTTTCCACATTGATTACTCTCCACAGCTAAAACCATTTTCTTTCTCTATATTAGAATATATCTACACTTTTATGAAAGACATAGTTCAATCCTACAGGCCAGCCAGAAAAAAATCTCAGATATTCCCTGAGATTAAAGTGATAAATTGGTTTGCATTCAGTTGGAACACAATTATAGAAAAGGGCTCTCTATTAAAACATTCTGGGAAGTGTTGTTGATTGAACAAATAATTGCAGTAGAGCAGCTTGAGTAGTAGATCAGCTTTACGAGCACATACCTTGTGTTTACTATCTAGGTTCCTGATGCTAGCTTTAGCAGGTAATGTTAGCAGCTCGTAGCCATTTGGATCACAATAAGGAGAGAAATGGTAGTACATATTTCTCATTCTTCACAGTCTCTTTATTCTGTATATAACAGCTTCTAGAGCCAAAACCAGGAAAATTTATTTTATGTTCACTGGACAAACCTCTAGCCTAAAATACCATTAGGGCTGGGTATCGAGTTCGGTCCTTTTTGGCACCGACCGGATTGCCTCAATACCACTGAGTATCAAAAAATGCCTTGTCTTTCGGTACCAAAGTTCGATACCTAAAGTTTCTTGTTAACGCCAATGAGCCAATAAGCATGCAGCATTCTTGATGTGCCCACCGGCAGCTCATTACGCACAGAGACGTGGCTCGTGGATGTAAAAGACGTGGAGAAAATCAAAAGTGTGGCTTGATGCAACAGCGCGCGATG
>JAPMOB010010150.1:0-12100 GCA_029875015.1 Lepomis gibbosus | reverse complement strand
CCCCCCCCCCCACATCCACACATGCCAGTTGTGTAACGGCACTGATTTGCACGCCAGTGGGAGAAAGCCAAAGAGTTTTGTAATGCAGAAGCTAGCAGTAGAAGGGAGGGAGGAGACAGGAGGAGGAGCAGGGGGTAGGCAGCGGGGCAGGATATAAGGAGCCTCCACTTGGCTTTCCCTCCTTACCTCGTCCCGATCCTTCACTCACCGGCAGAGAAGCTCAGAACGCAAAGGACAAGCCATGAGGAACACACTGCTGAGGATGCTGGCCGCCCTGATGTGCGTGCTTGCTGTCTGCGCCGACGTCGCTCCTGTACAGGACTTCGACCTGGAGAAGGTAAGAGAGAGGCAGAACTATTACTACTGCAAGACATACTGATAGCTGATATTCCAAATTAGTAGCAGTGGTTGGTTGAGATGTTTAATGCAATCATTTGATTGAGCAAAATTTACTTTTGAGAACAGTTTATATGGAAGATATTCGGGGTGAAATAAAAGGGTGAGAGTTATCTAAAGTACAGCGCATGCATCACACCACTCCTGTCTTTCTTTTAGATGGCAGGCAAGTGGTACATTGTAGGCTTCGCCACTAACGCTCAGTGGTTCGTGAACAACAAGGCTGGGATGAAGGTGGGCACAGCCATGATAGTGCCAACTGCTGGAGACCTGGACCTCTCTTATGCCAACCTGAAGTGAGTGATGTGTAAATATACCTTCCAATCAAAAATCATCCTGATGCTTCTTCTGTATAAGAATAAAAAATAAATAAATAAACTGGCCTGGATCTCGGTTTCTCTCTTTTAGAGATGACGGTACCTGCTGGAGAATGACTCATCTTGCTAAGAAAACAGATACTCCTGGACGCTTCACCTTCCACAGCCAGAGTGAGTAGAGCACAGCCTAACACACACACACACACACACACACACACACACACACACACACACACACACACACACAAAGATTCAACGGCCTGACTTGTCTATTTATGCTTTCTTTAGTTTGGAACAATGACAACGACATGCGCATTGTTGATGTTGTGTATGATGACTACGCTGTGGTCCACACTATCAAGACAAAGGACGGAGAGTCTGAGGTCCTCAACAAGCTTTACAGTAAGTCTGGATCAGTCTCACCGCAGCCCGTTTCCCTGTATGAAAGCACTATGTTGAAATAGTGAATGGTTAAAGCAACCCACTGTGTGTTTGCAGGTCGCACTCCTGAGGCCAATGCCACCCTGCAGCAGAAGTTCACGCAGTTCTCCAATGAGACTGGCATCCTTCCCGACAACATTGTCATCTTGCCTAAGAGCGGTATGTCACATGCAGGCACTTCAATATAAATACATTTGAACTTTTTCTGAAAACGGTCCAGACTTTTCCTTACTGGCCTCCTCGTGTGTGTTACAGCCGAGTGTCCCGAGGTCTGAAGACTCCCCTGCCATCCTCCATCCCTTGCTCTCTGAAGTCCCGGACCAACATCTCAGAAGAGATTCTTCTTTGTTCCCCCTCAATATTATGTCTGCAGTATCACAAAGCTGCACCTGAGACAATGAAATGCAAGCATTTTACTCCAACCCCTGCTGCTACCAAAGACCAATTCTGATTCTAATTTAGACCTCGTTCTCCCTCAAAGTCACGCATTAACTGTGAGACTGTGAAAGCTGTCCGTTTATTTTTTGTACAAGCATAGCCTATCTTTTGGAACTGCTGATTTTCTTTTGTAGTGTTTTATCTTTTGTTGAAATAAACGCAAAGCCAATAAAAGTTATAAACACGTGTTTCGGTGTTCAGAATGATTCCCTTCTCGTACATAACAAGATCAGAAAGCCTTTGAATTTCTGGAAGTCAGATCAATATTGTAAAGAATGTCCAACATTGCCCCCATAGGGTGATTTAACAAGCTCAAAACTAGATCCCTATAAACACCAACTGACTAATGTTCCGATTACAGTACGTGTGAAAACAATGGCATCTGAAGACTACAAATAAAAGTATCTTGGGGTTGTGAAGTTGGAAAGAAGTGAACTTATCAGACCTGTATAAAAAGCCCGACTCTCATGTCTGCTTGGGGCTACATTACCTACACCGCCATCAGCACAGACACATTCAAGATCTCTGACCGGACTCTGTCGGTGGTCCAGTTCCATTGTGGGCAATGTAGGCGCCAGGTTTCGACAAGGAAGAAGAATGCAAGAAATAAAGAAAACGACAAGTGTCCTGAGTTTGAGTATCACAATGTTGAACACTAACACAGTAGGGTCACTCTGTCTGGTAAAACTAGATCAGCTAGCCTACTTGTTTGTCCCTTTTTCGTCTATCTTCTCAGTTCCTAATGGGTAGCGTTAGTTTTTATTGTTTTGTTATTGTTTTATTTCATATTATTTATTTTAGATATTTATATTTGTTTATAGCCTACTGATTCCATAGTATTTATTTATTCTTTCTTCTCATATATATTTTGTTGCTTCCTGTTGATCTGGTTGCATGCAATTATACAGGGATAATTTATAGAGTGTATAAATGTATAAATGAATTTCACTGACTGCTGTTTTTTTAAATAGTGTTTGAAAGAAAGTGCACCACCTGACCACAAGAGGGCAGTCTATTTCCTCTCTTAGACCGTCACATCATATTGGAAAGATCATCAAAAGCCAATAATTCTTAAGTAACTTGGGGCCGTTTCAAAAGAAAAAAAGAACATTAAGAAAGGAAAAAAGTGCGGATATAATGATGGTATATTGGCTATACGGACTTACCTAAACCAGCCTAAATGTTTGCCTGCCCATTTTTACATAACTAAGCAAACATTTTTCTTTCTGGGATCAGAAAATAATTGCAGGCACAAATGCACATGACCTTATTCCAGAATCACCTACTTTTAAAACATTTATTTACATAATCATATTTATTTGTTTATTTATTTAAAAAATTCTAACATAAATCAGAGAAAAACATGCCCAAACAACCCCACCCTTACTAAAATAATCTGTAGTATTACTAAATGTTTACTATAACAATTGTATAGTGTCCTTTAGTAAGTATTAATATTACATTATGAGTAACAGAGACAGCACCTGTTACATTATGTGTAACAGAGACAGCACCTGGATGAGAGAGATGTGACCCATGACCAGTTCAAATAATGCAGCGCAGTGAGGATACAGATGTTTCATAGAGTAGACTAGCATCTGTCTGTCTTTGAAGAGACTCCAGTCTGCAGTGTAGTTCATGCACTGTAGAGTAACATTAGGCTTCATGATCAGAGGCTTTTATATCAAGTAAACACTTCTGTCCATATTTGCAAGCTCCTCTGTATCACACTTGTTTATTATCAATGGATTGTTCATAGAATGCCTGATTTAGAGACATGGACGTGAAGAAGGGGTGCTGCAAGCCCCTCAGCCAGCATCCCCTTCTTCCCGTGTCAATGACTCCAAACACTGAGTGAAACATGTAGGCCTAGGTTATTTTAAAAGTGGGTGAATTATTCCATTCTTGCATGTCGGGGGGCCCTTTGGAGGGTGGGACCTGTATCAATTGAAACAGGTCAAACTTACCCAGTGACTTACATCGCCTCTGCCAATGACTTACAGTACATCATATAACAATAACAAAGTAAAAGGTTGAAGCCTGAAAACAAAAATGAGTCAATGCAAGTATTTAATTTTTTTTTTTTTAAATTGGCTTCTTTCAATGGTTTTCTTTATATTATTTGTTATATATTATACAGGGCAAGAGATAGAATTAAACTATTCAGCATGGTAACTCAGGTGGAGCAAGGGCCGACTGAAAATCAGTTGGTTTAACTAAAACTTCATAATGCTGTGGATGAGTTTTTAAAGGAGGACTTATGTCAGCATGAAAGTGATGCATAGAAAAAGACTGCTTTTAAAGATCAAACACTCTTTATTGAACTCAATAGAACTGAAAGTAAACACATGGGTTATGGTTCTGTCTGTTGGAGTTGATAATCCATTATCATCGTCACTATGATCAAACCATGTGTCAGGGGCGTGTGCGTGTTTATGTATTGTCTGAGTAATATAATGATTAAAAAATAAGGAAAGTCACTCGTTTGCCTTCATGGATGTAATGTGTGGACGGAGGAAGTTTTCTTTGAGGCCGCAGAAGTAGAAGGCAGGCTGAGTTCAGCTGTCCTAATGTCAGTGATAAACGGTTATTACTCAACCTGAGGCGACGATGTACAAAAGCTTGCATGTAACAGGGTGCCATTGTGGCAGTTTAACAAAACAGACAAACACACACAAAAAAGCAAAATTCACAATGAAATAACAAAGTTGGCAACCGGTTTCAACTGTTCTGTAAATGCTGTGGTAAGGTAAATGTGAGCAACAAGGACAGGAAAAACAACATGGTTAGAAAATATACATTGTACATCTTTTGAATGATGTTGGAAAACGGTGGCACTGTTAAGAGCGAAGCTCAATTCAGCGATAGCAAAGCAGCAGCCTCCTCATTCTGAACACGCTATGCTTCTAAGTGAATGAACAGCCTTGACTCATGCTCTGTCAAACATGCATGTTTGCGTATGTGCGTCACAGAGTGTAGTTGTAAACCTCTTGTGTATTGTATAGCGTGCAGCTCTCCTATACATCAATGTAGCTGCTCCTGCTGTGTAGGAACCTACACTGATGTGCTGGAAAAAGTCAGACTAGTTTAGGATTTGAGAGAAGTTCGGCGGACGTTTTCATTCTGAATTCGTAATCAGACTTTGACTGAGATTCATGGGTAATTGAACACAGCACCACTCGACTCAGGGATCGCGAAAACAGCTGAAAACTCTTGAGAATTCTTGCAGAAGCAGTCAAGTTTTTGTAAGTTTGTGTTAAGCAGTTCTGGGCAAGGCGACATGGCTCAACACCTTGAAGGCACATCGGATTAGTAAGCCAATTATCATCTTAACCTCTCCCAGATCTTCAACAAAAATTAGGTGTCACCGATTTTGTATTGTTTTATGGTGCTTCTACCACTTAATGCATGACGTTTAGTGCATCAATACAACTCGTTCAGTTGTTCGATCTGTCTTTTCTGGCACTCTTTTCGTCCAATGTAACAAATCCTATCATCTGAGCTACACATAAACACACAGATGCATGCGCGTACTGTGAAAACCACAGCCCGTCAGCCTAAGATGTAAAAATATTGAGTAAATTCCTTCAACTCAAAGTCAAACATTTAATGCAAAAATTGGAGCCGGTCGGGTAATGAAGTAAGACTCACGTGTTTGGCAAAGAAACAAACCGTCTGCTTAAGTCTGAATGAGTAAAACGCTCTCGGTTTCACCCTTTCCAAATGAAAAGAAAGCTGCCGTGCTGAACCAACCATGGAGTGTCATGATTTTCCGTTATGCTCTGAGAATCCCCTGTCCGCCTTTCCTCAGAAAGGAATGTCCCATACAATCGAACGTCATGAGATTTAAACATAAAACTCTATATTTCATACATATATAATGTAATGGACAAACGCATGATTTCACTGTAATATAGATCTGACATTTCTTATTAATGTTTATGTTTTGGATTCTGAATAAATCTTTTTAGAAAAAAGAAAAAAAATAACACAAAACATTGTATTTACAAAGTGACTTTTGGCATCCATATTCAACTCTATATTGCCGCAGTATAGGTGGCAAGTCATTTGACGGATATGAGTGTTGACAGACTGGTGCACCAGCAGCCTGATAAATAAAATAAAAAAGGGTTTGGCATGTTGATTTGATCATTTTTGATATAAGACTTTTGTTAAAAAATAAAATCAAAATGCAACAGAGACTGGCAATAAATCAGTGCTATCACACGATCCAGTACGTATAATTATTCTTCATATACAGTATTCAAAGGACTCTTGAAAACTCCCAAGCACGATACAAAGAAGGACAAGCCGGCTAGTATATATACACGTACAGTCTCTTACAGCCGTGCTCCGCTGAATAACTGTCCCTCTTCTCTTTCTAATACTCTGGATATATAAAAAAAACAAAACAAACAAACAAACAAACAGAAAACATTTCTGTACACGTCTTTTCCACATCACCGCCCTCTCTGGGAGATTATTGTCCTACTGTATGGCCTTTCCTTCACCTCTCCCCACGATTGGTCATTGAATTAAACCTCCGTCTTTGTGGAAACTGGTGGTCTGACGCATCCCTTCTTCTCTCAAAGTCCCGTAATTGGCTGTTAGATGAACCACTCCTTCTTTGATTCATCGATGGTTTCGGGGTTGTCGGTGCCGATGATGGCCGTGTCTGCCGACTCCCCGGCCGACTCCCCGCTGCCCTTGGCCTCGTTGGTGTGGTAGGTGCCTTTGTGGCGGAACATGTAGCGGATCAGGAACACCAGAGTACATAAGATGGTGAAGATCACCACAGCGATGATTCCTGCAGAGGACACAGATAGAGGTTTAGGGCTAAAACAATCATTAACTAAACAGTCGATTGACAGAAAATACACATTAGCATTTTTTGAGTAATTTGTCAACTAAAGATGACATCAGCTCGTACCAGCTTCTTGCATGTGAGACTTTCCTTTGTCATATAGTTAACTATATATTTTTTGGTTTTATACTGTTCTTTGGACAAACACAATCCATATGTCACCTCAGGCTCTGGTAAATTTTAATGAGCACTGTCACTGTTTTCTGGCATTTTATTGGAAATACAATTAATTGATTAATCATGAAAATAACTGGAAGATTAATTGTTAATTACTTGCTGCTGAAGGCTAGTTGGAAATGTATAAAATTTTGTGGGTAGCCGTGCAGTATTTAGTTGGCGGTATTTCACAAGGTAGTCTGAATAAACAATGAGAATGACAGTGATATACAATATTACCTTTTACAATCTCTGATAAAACACTTTTATTTTGTTTTTTTATAGGGGCATTATAGAGAAACATGAAAGTATTAAACATATCAAGGGTTGATAAGTGTAATATGAAATCACTTATCACTTTAAAAGCAAATCTGCTTTCACAAAACATTTTTTTTTTACCTCCAATGATTGCTGAGTCTCTGTTGACCCCATCTGGAATCACTCTCTCCTCATTGAAGGGGAACTCTGCATCTGAGTACAGCAAGAAGAAAGACCAATTTAAACCCCACATCCACACGTAATTAGAAGAAAATGATTATCTTCCATGTTTTATATCCATCCTAGTAATATGAAACTAACCTGAATAACTACCAAGGGCCAATTAGTGCACATGAAAATACCAAGCAGATGGACAAAGTGCATTTCAAGGTCAGAAAAATACCAACATGTCACAGTCCTGCTTGCAGCAACAGAACCAGAGCCTGTGGAATCATTTCATGCATAACTTCTGCTGAATTACAAGTACAAAGCTTGGCGTTTCAACTGTAAAGCTAAAAAACTGAATGCAGTGTAATGTGCAATATGATGGAGACGGTCAGAAATAGCCTGGTGTCTGTATTGACTCCTTCACTGCATACATACACCAGACTGTCAACCAGATGTATACACCAGTGCTAAGCAGCCTTAGGGGTTGCCTAGTGGAGTTTATTTAATGTATCGCTTTATTGTTTCATGTATTTCATTAAAGATCCGAGACAGGTTTAGAGGTTACTCTAACAACTGGTGCGTCTGCCTGTCCACTATAATTCTCTGAGAGAACTGCAGACATGCACAATCAAGACCTCACTGCACACAACAACCTGCACATATACGCACATGCTCACAACAAACTGCTTCAACGTGGAATGAGCTGTCAGCTATTTCTGCTGCTGACTGCATCGTTCTCCAGGGAAGTAAAGAGCATGAGTAGGACGGAGAAGAGGAGGATGAGAAGGGAAAATGGGGTGAACACAGGAAGAAATGGAGGAAAGAGGAGAGTAATTAGACTCATTATAGTCTGTCAAAATGGAAAAACAGGAAGTGGGGAGTGTAGGAACGGCAAAAAACAAATTCCAAAAAGTCTATGAGAAAGGGAGGGCTGGACGGATTATATAATAGATCTATAGAAAATGTAAAGCAGAAGAAACACTAATCCGTTTTGTTGAGAGCTGACTGGGAGTTAGGATCTGGAATCCAGATCAATGGACTGAATTGATCTCAGATAGCTCAGCGTTCCCAAAGGCGCAGTTGGCACTGAGCCAGAGGAAAACAGCTGCATTCACACTCTGAAATACTACACACTGGGGTGGAATGCAACATTAGACGCCTGTGTGTGTGTGTGTGTACATGTCCAAGGTGTGTTGTTACTGTAAGAAGGTTGTTAACCATACTAAATAACTTCTCACGGACTGAAAGCAGCGTTTTAAGGGTATTTGGAGTAACCCTCACCTGTGTTGTCCAGACGCCAGGGGTCTGTTGCGGCAGACATCGGTGGGATGGTTAGAGGTGACGCCCCACAGTTGGACTCCAACAGTTTGCCCTGGTAAGACACCGGTGAGGCGGCAGCAGGTTGTCTGTCTGTCTGACCAGCTGTGGGTGCGGCCTGGGCCTGTGCGGCGGTTCTCAGCGCAGTCTTGAGGGGGGCGACTCCGTTGAACTGTACCCGCGACAGACACCCGACGAAGCCTGGGGTGTTGTACCGCTCGATGAGGACTGGGTCTATGTGTCCAGTTTCTGTACAGGGACACAAAGTCGGAGAGAGGCTGGGATCACTGGATTGTTTTAATGGACTTGTCTTGTTACTGTTTATTGAGGCTGTCGAACCAGTCACGCGTGATATTACCTTAATGTGGAACCAGGCCCACACATTTAATTGGTATCGAGAGAAGGTGGGGAAAGAGAGAGAGAGAGAGCGCAAGGAGAGAGCTGGACTCAAACACTGACCACAGCAGTTTTAAAAGAGAAAGCATAAGCACTGATTATCCAAAAACACACCAAAAAAGATGAACACACACACACTTTCTGCACTCATAGTGAGCACACACTCACAAACTAGTAGGCACCCAGCGAGAATATGAATCAACACAAATAAGGAGGGAAGGGCGGCGAGGAGGCGGCTGGAGGAGGAGGAGGGAGGAAGCTGAAGAGGCGGAACATACACTGACATTGACCTCTAATGTCAAATTAGAAGATGAATAATGAATTAATAACCCCTCCGCTCTCACAGTCTCTCTTGATTAATTTTCCTATTCACAGGATGCCTTAGTGGCGCAGAATGTGGACTTGAAATATTTCTAAAGCAGAAAGCAGCAATGTGATTTCCAGTCTCTCTCGCACACAGACAGGAAAACAAGATATTTGCTTAACATGTTACCCGTGCTACTCTTTCAAGCTGTGTTCATAACGCTGTAAAACGTCTTTATCACGCCTTTGTGTGGACACAAGGATGACAAACGTCCGCACATGGTTTTATTTAATTCTCTATTTGTCTGGCTGTCCACCTTGTCCAAACATCCTGGTCATGGCTGCACCCCGACTGTCGTGCTCAAACCCAGACTGATGCTTCCTGAGTTTTCAGCGCATGTTACTCCTGAATGTAACCAATTTCTTAGATCGATTTAATGACACTTTTAGTTGTTGCTGTAAGACATTTTGGTTGTATATTCGCCGCCTGGGTTTGACCGATTTTAAGACTCTCCCTGAACAAGTTGGCTACTTTGCTTTATTTCCATTGACATATCTTGTTGTCCAACACTTCACAGACCTTCCTCAGATCCATTTTCCAACGAAAATATCTGGATTTTTACGGACAGCCAAGTTATATACTTGTAAAGTGGAGAGTTGTCTGTCCTCTCAGTGCTGATTTGGCCAAGGGGTATTCATTAAAAACTATCTAGTGTTAAATTCACTCAGAATCATTCAGTGTATTCAAACATTGTTGCTTGGTGCTTTTAATCACTAAAATGCTTTCTTATATCTTTAAATATTGTCAAAAGATGATTCTCACTGGGTGTTACCACACACACACACACATACACGCACGCACACTGCACAGATACACACACACAACTGCAGAGAAGATAAGAGAGAGGAGAACCTGCGTACAGTTCAGTGAAGACATAAACGCTGCATAAAACAAACATCCTCAGACAGGCTCCGCTCCAGCACAAACCTGGACTGATTTCCAAACAGCCAAACTGTCTTCAACACTTTCGCAAAGGTGCAAAATATTTCTTAGTCCTGCACATAAACTCTGGCTGTTCAGACAGGGCCAGGCTTTAATTTTTACATGCATGGCTGCTCTGCTGCTACACGACTGCGCCACACCCAGCAGGAGCTGCTGTTTGGACAATCCTGCAGCAAAATCCGAACAAGGGATGACTAACTAGAATACTGCTCCCTCTGTGTGTGTGTGTGTGTGTGTGTGTGTGTGTGTGTGTGTGTGTGTGTGTGTAAGTATTTACGTAATGAATCATGTTAGACGATGAGGTTCTGAGTATCTGGACATGACTTATAATGTAATTCTCTCTCTTTATTCCATTTTGATGGGCCCAATACAAATGTGCGCATGTGAATAAGTGTGTGTGTGTGTTTGTACACTATTGATTGTGCTGCCAGGAATAGAGCTCAGCGCCATCTGAATCTTCTATGTACTCATCTGACCAGACCTCCCCCAGACACACATATTGTATGTATATACAGCATCTGAGTGTGTGTGTTGAAAGCAATAATTTGATACACGCTCTGCAGTTTCATTTCCTTGCAGGTTATCGTTAGATTCAGGATCTAATGCTGCTCCTGTGCTCCAACTCAACTGTGGCTCTCACCCCTGCGTTGAAGCACTGGTCAGCTCCTTTTTGCAGGAACCTTCTGCGATAAATCATTTCACACCTTGAAAATGGTGTGATTGGTGTGTATGTGTGTGAGAGAGAGAGTGTGTATGAATTTGCATATGCGTGGGGGTTTGCAGAATAGGTGGAGAGACAGACAGGCACAACGGGGAAAGAAGGTCCTCATAGCGTTACAGTAAGGACAGTGAGCAGACTACTGATAACAACAATCCTATGAATACAGAGTACGAATATGAATACAAGTCCACTCTCTTCTGTGTGCCTGAACGTGTGTTGATCACTGCAGAGGCCTGTGTGTGAATACTAATAGGCTCTCTGTTGGGAGTAGAGCTGGCTGCTTTGCATACAATGCTGATGAGGAGTAAATAGCCAACAAGCTACCCTTGTTTCTGATTCTTTGGTGCCAGTGATTTCAGGAGGGAATGTTCCTTAGAAAGCAGCGTATTTCAGTTAATATAACACAATGTTACCCATAAACAACACACATTTAATATGAACTGAGGGCTGGGTTGTCGCAGATAAAGACGATTAAATGGTTTTAATGGCACCATTTTCATTCAGTGCTAATGGAGGAACAAGAGGCAGAGTTAATTACAGTTGCACTGTGTAGTGCTATTCAGTAAATTGGCCTGGCAAAACATACAACATGCAAAAACCTTTGTAAAGTTGTGAATGGTAAGTTTTTATAAGACTGTATTAGACAGGTGGAATCTTACATGCATACAGGGGGAAAGCAAGTAACGTAAACAGCTCAGAATATAATGCAATCAAATATAACCAAAACACACACAGGGGCCTAAGAACTGACCATAGAGTGGAATCAACACTTCTCAAACGCAGTCTCATTAACAATTATAGCAATTATAAGCATTTCAATGGTAAGTTCTTGCAACAGACGTAGAACTATATATTTTAGACCTTTTCAGAATATTCTCTCCATCCCCAGTAACGCCATAGTACCAAGCAATATAGTACCAAGCAATATATAAACATCAGCAAGAATTATCAACTTGTCAGTCACCATGCACTGATCTTAAGGTCTGCTTAGCTTGCCCTTTTTTAAAGGTGCTTTTTAGACTAATCAATAAAACAAGTATACACTCAAACCAACGGCCCTCCACACACACACACACACACACACACACACACTAATCATGATTAGAAAGGGGCAGAGGCTGATCCATTTGGCTTGAGATGGCAATAATGAAATGTACCATCACACACGATTACAACTAGGTCCTACCATTGTGTTGTACTACATGCACCATATGTGACCCCTTACACACACAACTCTACAAAACACACACACACACACAGACACACACACAGACACACACACACACACACACACACACACACACACACACACACACACACAC
>JAPMOB010010143.1:0-18260 GCA_029875015.1 Lepomis gibbosus | reverse complement strand
TGAAGAAACACAATTAGAAAACAAGTACGCCATTGTCTACACTATACACAGCAATAGCGCTGCACAGCTCACGAGCAGGCACACACACATTTGCTTCTCCCTCTATGGTTATCCTATTAAATCTTACTTTCCATGGCTTCTTCTTTTCGTGTGTTTTCTCATTAGCACTACCTAACTAGGAGAGGAAAATGAAACACACACTACGTACATACAGAAAGCTTTATTCACCTTTTGGTCTTGTGGGAGAAGGAGCCATATGGAGGGCTGTGGATGTTAAAAATATAGGCTAATTAAATTAAAATGTGCATTTGGTTAACAGCCTGCAGAACACCAGCGATATCCTAACACACTGGCTGTGAGCTTTTCTCATCTACATGTGTAAATCCTGTGCAGACTGTCTTTTACAGCACAAGTAAAAGAAAGTCACCTTATTTTGAGGTGTGAAGGATGCGGATCTCCTTAGAAGACATAATCCGTATTTTCAGGGAGTTGCTCCAATGGCTCCTTTATCTTTATCTGCGCCGTGGTATGCTAGGAATCAGCGGGTGGTGTGCGTTTGTGTTTAGCTGAAGTGTGTGCGAGTTGAACTGCACTGGAGTTTTGGCCTTGAATACATATAACCTCACCCCCCCTGTGCAGCACTCAGGAGCTCGAATTAAAGTGGATTTAAGGGGAAGCGAGAGTTAGAGGAGAGCAAGGGTTTATAACTCTAATTGCCATGCCCACCACTCATAATGAGACGCATTACAGAGCTGATGTTGTAAGATTAGGGTGACTTAAGAAACACGAGCAGCCTTACAGATCAGAAGAGAGAGAGAGAGAGAGAGAGAAAGAGAGAGAGAGAAGGAGATGGGCAAGGAAGAGAAGAAAATATTGCAGGGCGATGAAAGGAAAGGGAGCAAAGACAGTAAGTGGTTAGTTATGGACGGGCTAGTTTGGAGGAAACTAAGAATGAAGTAAAGACGGGAATAAGAAAGACAGAGGGAAGAAAGG
The DNA here is from genome assembly GCA_029875015.1 of Lepomis gibbosus. Taxonomy (NCBI): domain Eukaryota; kingdom Metazoa; phylum Chordata; class Actinopteri; order Centrarchiformes; family Centrarchidae; genus Lepomis; species Lepomis gibbosus. Next base: position 17,267 of record JAPMOB010010143.1, on the reverse strand, counting down.
AGCCAAAAAAAATACTGGCATTACTCCATATCTCTTAACATTTATTTGATTAATCTGAAAGGGCTGTAAAGTGGGAGGAGCAAAAACAAAAAGCATCATGAAGGGATGTGGATGGTGGCTTTGGAGAAAAGAGGGGCAAAGACAAAGAAAAGGAGACAAGGGACAAAGAAACAGCCAAAGGAAATATCTGCATTCCTGTCAGCATGCGAGAACGACAGAGAAGCTTTCAGTTATTAAAGTGTTGACAGCCTCTGACAGCGGTATAGCTCCATTTTGCTCTGGCCCCATCACCGCCTCGACTGGAATTCAAAACAGGCCTGGATGTCATGTAGAACGCTGACAGGTGTTTGTGTCCCCCTTGCCAGTAATAATAATTTTTAAAAAATGCATCTTTTGGCCATTCCCGCCACCCCTCTTGCTTGATTTGAAGCTGATTTGCTGGGATGATACGTTCTCAGCGTTTCTGATATTCACTCAGATTTGTATGTCTGTCAGGTGTTGAACAAAATATGAGGTGCAATATAAATGACAAAATCTGAATAGCAGTGGTTTAAAGATTAATATCTAACAATGGGCGATACAGCAGCAAACAGGAAATTCAATCAAACAATGCGTAAGCTATGACATCTGTCGCGTCAGTTTGGTATTTGCTTGTGTTTTCAAATTTTTCTGGTATTGTACAATGCATGGTGTTAGCTGAAGTTGACCTCTACTGTGTATTGTGCCCTTTAGAAAGAATTCTCCTCCAAGGACAGTATGCCATCCATGAGGAACCTTTTGATAAATTCCTGAGGGTGTAACCAAGGACTGCTCTGATTCACAGGGGCCTCTGTGACAAACAGCCTTTACTGTGTAACATGGTTTAATGGGCATATCAGTGGATGACCTTCCATGCAACTTACACAACATCTTCATCATTGTATGACTGTGGGGTCTGTGCTGCGTGGTTGTGAGGGTTGATGTGTATATGAAGGGGGTTACAGCTGCGTGGACGGTGCAGAGACAGTCACATTTGCACCTATATTGCATTTTTAGTATTTTTTAAAGTTTTTTTTTTAATATTGCATTTATTTTATTGTCTTTGAGAATACACAGTGAATAGCAATGGACACATTTCTGGGACCGAGACTGACGCTGTTAACTCCCAGAGGTCTACAATGCAATTCAGTTTCGACAGTTTCTGTGCAATTTGCATGAATTTCAGCTTATTTATGTGTAGTGGATGGAGAGGGAAATGCATAAAACATCTCCACAAGATGGTTTAATGTCAAATATGCACAGAATAATACGGAGATGTACTTGGCAAATTGAATTAGTTGGTAATATAACATCACTTGATTGGTTAGTGTAACAGTTGATTTATATGATATTGTTTCAGTAAAGCAAAAGGAAACATACACGATGCAGATGCCCCTGTGCGGCTATTCACCTCTTCTGCTCAGGTGACACGTTTGTCTTTTAAACAGAGACAGTTCTGACTCCTGTCCAAAATAATGTCATCTAAGATTTTGAGTGATGCCTACATCATACAATGATTGAGTGCCATGCATTTCGGGTCATCAGGCTGCAAGTGTAGGACATGTATAGCACGTGGTTGCAACACTGCCCGGGGCAGAATTTATGGAAATGTCAAAATGAAGATGAAACAACTGATTTATTTGTGTTATAATGTTGCAGGGAGCAAGTAGGACGTTCTGTAAGGTGCTGCGATTAAAGTTATAGAGCTTCACTTCATTTGTGTTTCAGCAGCTAAACGCTGAGGCACAGTAGACACCATCAATGTCAGTTAGCATCGCCACTGAATCTAATTAGGCTACTTTGAGCTGGATTTGACAGTTAGCTGCTCCCTATAGTGGCAGGCAGCATCAGGCCAGCAGTCTCCTGCAGAGTGGGTGGTGGTGCTCTTTTTTTTTTGTTTTGTTTTGTTTGCTGTTGTGGTTACATCATGCTGTCGGTTTTAGGGATGGGGATTATTCATTTTTGTTGATTTTGATACCCTTATTGAGACTTTAGTGATGCATGCATGAGGTAGGCCTGCATGCCATGAGGAAAATATTCAATGTGCGATAACCTTATATATTGAGATGACAAATCACTTGAGACAAGTAAACATATATTGTGTAAAGTGTAAATATTAACTACCTGGTTGTTTTTAATGTAATATTTTAAATACAGCTAAATGTTGTTTCTAGAGCAGCAACATTAATGTTTACAACAGCAAAGCAACTCACTAACTTTATCTGACGTCACAAGTAGTGAGTGACGTTTAGAAAGAATAACATCAGCCTGTATCAGTCCCTCCTCCTCTCGCTGGCTGCAGGGTAACGTTACCAGGGAGGAGCGGCTGGTTTGTCTCAGCCAGCAGCTCAGTTTTTTAAGACTACAGACCTCCAGAAAGACCGCTTTCTATTTAGCTTGTTTGTAACATTTGGCTAATGCCAAGCTAGCGTTAGCTGTGCTTGTACAAAACCTACAGGATGAGATACTGAGGACAGAGATGATTAAAATGAACATTTCTACATCTTTAACGTTACCTTAGAGACAGGTGTATTGATAAAGTATTGTCTTTTTACCTGCAAAGGTTTTATTGCTCGTACTTACAGTAACGAGCATACCTGCCATCAACTAACGTTACAGTAGTTTGGAGCTAACATAACCCTCACCGTATTCCACCGTGACGGCGCAGCCTCTCGCTCTGCTACTGCTGTGTGTGTGTAGGAGCTGACACAGAGCAGGCAGAGACTGCAGCCTGATGATTTTCTTATCCATTGCGTTTCAACTTAAATCAGATTTGATGCTCGAGACATTAGGTTACATCATAGGACCCGCAAGTCTCTATAGCAGTATCGATAAGCTCGAACCTTACGGATTTTCAAGTTTTGAGAAATTTTTGAACTTTTGGAACCGGGTCTCGATCCTCATCCCTGGTCTCAGTAGTCCCATTAGTATGCAGAACTGAATTTTAATTCAGATGACACATGTACATATCAGCCTAAAATTTGATGGCAAACTATAGGTGGTGTTACAGCATCATAATAGAGTGAATTGACCATATCTTGGAAAATGGCCACAAGCCTGTCTGACTTGCTGTTTTGCACAATTCTATAGTCTGAAAAAAATCAAAATGCAAAGTTGGCTAATAGAAGTTAACTTGGGATGATTGTTAAAAAAACACATTTTTAAAAGAACTTTTTCTTTCCTGCAAATATAAATAGTTTTTAAAGAAGAAAAACAACGTTCTAGGACAGTGCAGCCTTGGTGGAGGTAAGTGCTCTCTAAGTGCTGCCTAGATTATTTTTTTCAGTCAACAGCTTGGTCTGTTATTGCTTATTTTTCTTTAATTGGCATTCACACTTTTCAGAAAACATCACACTTAAATAGATTTATGATCACTTAAATAGTTTTTTTTTTGTGATGCTCAAAGCGGCACACCCAAATTTTGACTCCAAACAATCATCCACCTCTTGGTTTTGCAGCCTCTGCTTTGCATCCTGACATTTCCTAATCATCATTCTAAACAGGTTATAATCAGCCTGGCTAGGGAGAGGCTGAATCTGAAGCTTATGCTCTGATTGGGAACAACAACATGTCGGACTCCCAGCTGATGGCAGGGCCACTTTTATTAACACAAATTCCTTTTTTTCCCCCCCATTCCGCCTTACTCTTGGGAGACAAACAGAAAGAGAGTATATATTAAAGATGTGTTTTTATCCTATGAAAAATTCACTGTGGAATTATGGAGACACTGAAAGACTGAAAGAAAGAATATGCGAATATGTGAGGGATATTAAAACATTAACATTAGACATCAAAAGCAGCAAAGAATGGGGGAGAGGGGAGGAGGGAGCAGAGAAGCTGCAGAATTATGTACTGCTGGTCTTTATCTCACTCATTCTCAGAAAAAATCCATTGCAGTTTTACCTTTGTTTTTTTAAACAACACTTTGACCATGCACTGTTACACAAGGAAATCTGCCAAAACTAAAGGAGACAAGCGAAGAAAAAAATTCAAAGAATTTAAATTACAGGCTTCAGTTTTGTGTTTTTCTGTTTCTTCCCCAACGCCGCTGTATTGTAGAGATTTTGATGTGGGGTCTTACTTTCTATTCACTCTCACCTTAGAGGTGGTGAGCTCATTGCGTTTTCTCAGCAGGCTGTTTCTTTTAACTGGAGGCTGTCTTAGGTCAGAGCGTGTTACATTTGGGGCGTCCTTTGTGTGTCGGTATTGGTTTCAAAATCCGCTGAATTGTAGTATTGTCGCACATTTACCTTTATTTATATTTGTGGATACTAAAAGAGGGAAAAATATTAGGGTTGGACTGACATCTCTTCACTTGAATCAGTTAGTAAGGTAGACATGATAGACCGTGGCTGAATTATGGTTTCTTTTAGTGCGATCAAATACTATTCACAAGAGTGGAGTGTTTAGAGAGGTTGGTTAGAACTACAAAAGGTCAATCAAACAACGTATGTTTTACAGCATTTAGTTACACTAATTCACACATTTAGAACTCAAAGTCCAAAGCAGATCATTCAAATTAAGAACAAACATGCCTACAATATGCAAAAAATGTAGTTATACACCTTAGAATTCAGTTTCAACACACAATTCATTTGTATTGTGGAACAACATTTAAATACACATTTACTCTGTCTCAGAGGTCACTAATTGGCAGGCCGCGGCCCGAATCCGGACCTGTACGTACAGCAGATCATGCCCAGCAGTGAGAAACGCACAGGAGGAGAGGAGACGAAAGAGAAAAGAGATTTCACCTGGCTTTTAATCTGGAGTGTACAGAAAACTGATTGTAAATATTGGTGAAATATTATTTGATTTGACAGTCAGTTGATGACTAAAAACAAATGTTGATACAACTATACGTTATGGCACTGAAGGATAACGCAAGTTAGTGGTTATGATGTTCCGAACATTTGCTTCAGGAAATTTGCTCTAATTCATCTATGAATTTTAATTGAATACCGCTGCTCTACGTATTCTGGGTTTCTCTTGCGTGTCGGTACCCTATAGTCTAAATGCACTCCATCCTGCCAAAATACAACTGTGTGCAAAATACTTGTGAATTTAAATGGTTATTGAAGTGGTATTGGTCCAGTAGCTTTGGTATCTTTTATCAGCTTTCAAAATTCATATATTTGTTTTCTTGGCACACCTTTCAACTGCTATTTGAAAGTCTGTCTCTGGGCCTTACACACACACACACAACCACACGCACACCTAGAGTAATCACTGTTTCTTGAGTATTGTCAGTACGTTGTTGAAAGCAGCAGAGTCCATTCCCTTAAAGTTGTTCACTGCAAGGCCACCTCAGATGGATTCTGTCATTGTCGGCTACAGAAAATCTCCTCTGTGTTTGATGCAGTGTTACAAACACTGTAGCTCACTGTCCAAGTGCTTTTTAATTGTGTTAGGGAGCCACGGGCCTTTTTGTCCAACGGAGCTTCAGACAATACAGCTCTGATTGTGGTTTTGGACAAACAATAGCGCTGTGATTTGAGCCACTTGGCCAGTGATTGCTGCCAGTGCAGACTTTCTGGCTTTGTGTTCTTGTGATTGAGATGGCAGGGGACGACGTCAACCTCCTCCTCATGAACCACTCCAGATTGGGGTTGGTGGTGTTTGTCTCTGGGTGGATGGCTGTTTACATTTTTTTATTCTCTAGGACCGTGGTCCCCTTTCTTTACAGGAAAAGTCTTTGTCAACCCTTTTTTTTTTTATCCAGCCTAGCTGAAATGACCATGTGCACAAACTCTATTTGACTCTTTATTCTGCTCTCTGCTGTTCTTTGAATATATGTAATTTCAGTCCCCTGTGGCTAATAATATGGTTACATAGCAACTTACTGATTGATCACACAGTGATCACAAGATACGTTGGGAAGTCAGTGCAACTTTTGATTCAAGGCAACACACAGATCAGTCCACGCTTTAAAAGAAACAAGTCCCAGAACCTGCCAAAGTAATCGTTGAGTCACTGGAATTTGAACAACCCTATTAACCCTGCAGATCATTTACAATCTGCACAGTTTGTGCTATTAGTAACATGTTACTAAATTAAACTATCAAACCACTTTGAAGACTAACAGTATCAAGAAAATTGCACTATGACTGCAGCAGTCTCTCAATCCCTGCTCTGTGGGCTGAGTGGAGGTTGGGGTCGTAGTGAAGGACATGGGGTCTGATGGGTCTGTTAGCTGTGGGTTAGAAAAAGCAGACAGTTGAAATACAGCCAGGACCAAGAGCTCAGTATCTGGCCATCGCCCACCACACTACACCGCTTCCACCTGCAGCAGGTGGCGTGACCCGAGCACTTGACACACACTCAGCCAGACAGAGTGATAGATGACTGTTGGCCCTCTTTGTCATGATGAGAACGGGTCAGTATGAATACACACCCTCACAAATGGCATCCCATCAGGGACATTGTCCTGCCTCACGCCCCTTTGGCTCGGCAACACTCCACAGTCAGATTTCCTTTTTTCAGCAATTTCAAACCAAACTCCATGACTTGAGTCCAAAACAAAGATTTTTTTTCTCTGCTAGCCCAACCCAGTTAATCTAGTCCTGAATTTGCTGATGTACGCCTCTGTTCTCATGACAAACTGGACTAAATGCGGTCACAGTCTGAGAGTGAGACACAAAGTGTTTTTCGGGCCCCAGCGCACTCTTGCATGCCTTTGAGTCTGCATGTTGAAGTTTCTACATTAATGAGGCTTCCCTCCGAGCTTCACCGACATCAACACACACCGAGACACTGGAAGACAGATGCCTTTGATAGATCTGTTCAGCTGCCTCACCTACAGGCATTCAGGTAGCTTGGCATAGACACAGACAAAGAATATTCACAAAAGGTTTGCAGTTATTATCACAGTCATGTTTTACATTGTTTCCCCTCTCTAAAGACAGTGTTGTTTTGACTGAAAATTCTTAAAATACCAGGTACTCTGTTTTTAGAAAGCGGCAGTGAAAGAAAGAAAGCGCTGCTTTGTTCAGTAGAAGTGATTTAGAAAAGAAAAAATTTAATTATGACTGAAAATTTGGGTAAAATGAAAAGAAAAGATTCATCTTCTTGTACATAAGTTATCTGGCAGAGGGAGTTCAGGCATAGGTAAAAAAAAAAAAATCTAGCAATGTCTTCATTTCATTTGGGCCACAGTACTTCCTACAGAGCAGCAACCTGGCAAAATAACTTTCAGTTGATGTGGGGTTTTATTTTGAACTTATATAATTTTGCATTTTTTTTTGTGGCTAGAGACATATAAAGGCAGGTGTGCAGGTTTATACTGTTGTTTTGGTTTCCTTCATTCATATTCATTTAAAGAACACTTTAACATACCACTACTGCATCAATGTTCCCAATAGGCGTTCATATAAAAATCAAGCATTTTTATTTTTTGTGATTGCTACTGTAAAAACAAAACACCAGGACAGTATCTCTTCTTCAGAAGGTGCTCCATTCAAACAGTAATCACTGTTGGTAAATGTGTACCTTGTGTGCTATTCTGTTACCAGTGCAGTGTTTCAATCACAACAGAATAGAAGCTCCCCAGAGAGAGAGTCTTGTATTTGCTACAAATATGCAAATGTTTGATGAAAAGCAGAAAACCCAACCTACACGCATCGGGAATTCATCAAGCAAGATGACAATATGAAACATGCATTATGGTTGAGGTTAAGTGAATGATAAAATTGCAGGTAGGAAGCTTGTGTTGGCGGATAGAGAGAGAGAGATTAGCGGATAGGCAGAGAACGAGAGTGAGAGCAGAGGAGCGGTGGAAGGGCTGCGTTGGAGGGAGAGCTGCTTTCTTCTCTTGGCAGGGTTGAAGAGGAGGGTATGAGAGCAGCAAAGGGCTGGAGGTGGGCAGGAGAGCATACTCACTATCTGATTCAATTAACACCACATGCTAGAAAGAAAGGTGCGCTCCTGGGCTGTGGATACAGCAACATATCACTTCTGACATTCCTTTTTTATTTAAAAAAAAAATCATCCACACCTGGCTTTAGAAATCTCTACAGCGTGGTCTAAGAGGATTTTACTTAAACCCGCAATAAACCCTGAGTGACTCTAATTTACAAAGATCCTAACAACTTGTGATTTGCTTAGGTACTACTTTTTAAAGGAACTGTTAGGGTCAACAAATGATAAGAGCTGTTAAGCTTTTCTAAATCATCAGAGATTAAATTGCAAAAAAATTTAACATTTTTAGGTCATTACATTGTGAGTTAAAAGTTATTAGCTACTAAAATCCCATATAAGTCATGTGGCTTAGAGGGAATATGTAAAGCTGAATACATTTATACAGAGAAATTGTTATGGTTTGTTTGTTGGCAGACACAGAACACAACACAAGATGGTAAAAAGGTAACAGTCTTTATTAACAAAGGTACCTGTTGTTGTGGTGGTTGGCAAGGCTGGGGCTGGCAGAAGCGCGGTTCAGCTAGCAGCTAGCAGAGATAAGATAAGCAACGTGGCCAGCTCGGACATGTACGCAAGGTGCACGGGATAAAAACACACGTTAGGAGGAAATCACTGGAAGCAATCCCAAAATGACTTGAGAGCAGACCCTAGAGACAAAAGGGGAACCAGAAAACAAACCAATCTGGCATCAAGAAAAAGGAGGTTAGGAGCATTTAACCAGATGGATAGCCGATCCACCAGGTAGCCACGTCCACAACACGCATACACCAGAAGGACAAGGGAGAGAGGGAAACCAGGGTAAAGTTGTCATCGTATCCCAGCCCGGAACAGAAAATGTTGTTCAGTCAGGACAACTTTCATCAAAGATACAGATATGTGCGTCACAGTGAGTTAAGTTTGGTGGTATGGCTCGGCTCTGGGATCACCCTGCCTCTCCACGCAGCTACGTGGAAAAGTCATGCAGAAATAACAGAATGACATGATTAATCAGATAAGGCCTGAAAGGAGAAACTGGGTGGCGGCGGTAAACAATTGGCTTTGTATGGCTTTTGCCAATGAATGCTAATAGAGGGATCAGCTGAGCTGTCAGCTGATATGGCTGGCTTTAAGATGGCTGCTATCAGCTGATGTGCTGGGATTATGAGCTGAGTTTGACTTTGTTGCCTGACAAACTAAAACTGTGATTTTTTTAACTTTGGATGTTGCTCAGTTTACATGGGGAAATATAGAGGACTTCACCTTAGCTGTTACTCTGTATTTGCATGGTGTGGTCCACACTGGTTTGATTATACAGGATACAGAAATATAACTTGGACTCTGCAAATGCTTTTTGATCGGAGTAGTGAGGGAATGGAGAGCTCTAGTCTTCCTACATCTTAAGATTTTCATATTGCCTAAGGCCACGCTCATCCACTCATCCAGTCTGATGGAGCTGATGGGAAAAAAAGAGAGGGAGAGTCTCTCTGTTACTCTGTGCTTGATCTGATTAGGGTGTTCTCCATGGCTAAATTTAGCCCTAGTGTTTTGGACAGCTCTCAGAAATAACTCTGTTGATTGCGTTGATGATGTATTTTCATTCATAAACTTTTGCCCCACTGCGTCTTTTATTTCGTTCCTGGACAAGAAGAGAAGGAGAGCAGTAGTCATGCGGTAGAGTTATGCAAACAGATAAAACCAACAAGTAATTCATTATGATTCACTCAATGATGGTTGGGATTTATACATTTTTGTCCAGAAAATAAAACATTAAAATTGGTTTCCTCAACCAAAAGCTTAAACTAGCTTAGCCATATAGTGATCGCGTTTATCTGTCTGTTGGCCTAAGCCCGTTATCGTATAAAAAGCAAGTAAAGTGAAGTTAAAAGGCAAATTTGTCAGCAAGAAAAAGCTTGCATTCCGTGTGTTTGCTGACAAATCTTTATGAAGGCCAAGCCTGCATCCGGCCTGTCGGTCTCCAGATTAGAATCTGAATCTTGACTGCATCCGTCAAAATTTGTCCAGGTTTTGAACGACATTTCTTCTGAAGGGAAACTTTCAGAGGGTCTCTTCTTGAATGTCCTGACAAAGTCAATCATCTGTTACATCCCCATATCTGACGCGCACAAGCTCTGTAGGTCTCAGTCGCTCCCTCTCACCGAGGTTCCGTGATGCTGCTTTCTTTCTCATTCTGCTTTTTGACAACATCATTTTACACATCGCTATGCACACCAACCGTTATCAGTTTATACTGGTCAGCTGTTACCCCTTTGCAATGTTGCTATGTGACTATTAGAAACCTGGTATTTCATCAGTCCTTTCATTGAAAATCGAAAGGAGGCTCTGAGACCGTTTTAATTGCTTTCTATGGCAAAACGCCAACATGGTAGCAATGAAAGAACAAAAGTCCTATCCACTCAGTAAATTAAGTTAAAAATGCTGATGCATTGTGTTTTTTTTTAAATCCCAGTTCTACACTCACCCTATTCTAACACATTTTGGAGTCTCAGAAATTGAGCTCCTCGTGGAGTTTTGTTGGCCAACTCTGCATAAGGAAATAACATTTGGTCAGCATAGATCATTAGTCTTTGTAGAGCCTATTTTGTTGACTACAGAAAAAAAAGTCTGCGGGAGATTGGATATTAATGCTGCTTACCACAGGTGGTCTGACTCTGCACGACCCGGTCTTGGATCACTAACAGTATCAACACTTAGGCGTTGCCAAATATTGGTCTGTAATCACATTACATCCATCTTGCCTAATAAAAGCCAATCCCTGAAGCTGCTCCCGTAGCTTTAATGACCTTTTTTAAGGGTTCATTTTATGTATGTATGCATGCAAGCATGCATGATTGAGCATATGATGAATTTGTTTAAAGTCGATGTTGTTTGTCGCTCCTAGACAAACAAAAGCAGAGAGAGGGTGCGTCTGGTGTTCGCCTGTAAATGCTCATGTGTTCACGACGTGTTTTGGAGTTCATGTGTACGCCGTCTTGCTTGCTCCTATTTTTGCAAACCTCCTCATTGCCCTCAGTGTCAGCCCATGCAGCTCATTAGGGCTTAGGGCACATCTTGACTCTGCCATCGTCATGGCAACACTAGAATTACACTTCTCAGGGTACCTCTGCCTGTTTCAGCACACCTCCCAGGCACTTAGAAAATCATGTGGAATTTGTGCGTTTTTTTTTTATGTGCAGCTATATCCACGAGCGCCAGGCTTAGATTTGCATGTGTGTGTGTGTCTGTGTAAGGTTGTGCAAATATAGGTATATAAGTATATACCTTACATGCATGTGGAAGGAGGCACGCTGTAGGTGGCGATCCAAATTGGCGTGACCTTTGTATGACCCCACAGCAACTTGTCTTCGCCTTGAAACCCTAATAAAAGTTGTCTGCACCGGTAGCCGGGGCGGAGCCACGTATCTACATGACAGGATGAGAGCAGAGTAGAGCAGCAATTTGTATGCGCAGAACACGCCGGCTGTCACAGGCTGGGCTAACCTAGGATATTAAGAACCTGTAGAGGCTTTAGTGTTGGGAAGAGATCATATTTTGGCGCTAGTGATCAGCGCTAGCTGCCACATGACAACATGATAAACAGGCAACTCATATGGCACATCACGGATGATTTAAAAAGCCCCTCATACTCACCTCACTATTAACGGGGCCATAGCTACTTTGAAGGTGGCACTCTCAATGCCTCATGAAGTATCTCGGTTAGAAAAGGCAGAGCGAGGGGAAATATGATTTACAGCTATACATAAAGGAAGGAGGGAGGGGATTTATATGTATAGAATTGTGATCACGTGATGGAAATAAAAAAAGCACTGAATGCAAAATATATCCTGAGTTCCCCTGTATTCCCTAGCTGTGAAATGTATACTCTGACAATTTTTTTCCTAGTAGTTAAACGGACAGCTAATTAACACATTAATTTTGTAACCATGACACTGTGTGAACTAGCTCTAACAAGCCCATTCAATAAAAGGGAACCTATTATTTTCCTCTGACATCAACAGGTTTGTGTGTGTGTGTGTGTGTGTGTGTTGGGGGGTCTGCTTGCCATACTGAATAAGGTTTACGTCCACCCTTGGTCTGCAGTTTACTTATTTGATTTGTCTGTTTGTCAATACGCCAGGTCCGCTGTAAAAGGCGGTATTCTCAGTGTGGACGTTTTCAACCCAATTAGCTTTCACTGTGTGACTGCCAGTATTACTCAACCTGTTTTACCAACCAACCTTCCTCCTGGCGTCTCATAGGGAGAGGTGATATTGGTTTTAATGACATATGCCTTTGTTTTTAATAACTTCAGGGCAATGCATTCTCTACTCTAATCTGGGTTTTGGGCAGAACAAAAAAAAAATGTTGGCGTGATAGCACATTTTTCCTTCAAATGAAGGCAGTCTTCTGTGTTTGCAGTGGTGGATGTGCTTTGTGTTTGGCCCTTTGGGATGTGTGTAAGTAGGCCTTATCCATGTAGCATAATTCCTTATAGGGCCTGCTTTGTTGTCACAAATAGGATTCAGCGTCCACTGGACGAGCACTAATCCAAGGCAACTGTATGCAGCCTTTTCGTCATATCAAGATTTACAATGTATTGTTAGCTTCTCGTATTAACCTCGCCTGACTTGCGTTCTCTCCCGTTTAGTTAGTTGGCAGAGAATAAACAAAGGAGTGTGCCAGCCAGTGTATTAGGACTTTAGGGCTCCTAGAATATATAATAAGGCATGCTGTAGCTATTGGATCAGCCGTTAGCAGAGAGCAGAATGTGGAAAGCTTATTATCTTGGCTGTCTTATGCTAACTGCCTTGCTACAAGACCTTTAAGCACCTGATGCTAACAAATACTCATGACAATCCCCTGGGATGGTTGCACAGAGATTTAAGATGTGGATAGAGAAAATGAGACAGAGGGATAATGACTAGCTGATGGAGAGAAATAGATGAATAAAGAAAAAATAGAGGGGGGGCATCTCAGTTGGGGGGACATAATGGATCTGAACTTAATCAGCAATCAACATTAATGTTGATGTTGCTGTGTTTATTCAAATTAATCATCAAGGACAGGGCACCCCCCCCCCTTCCCTATGCCAGAAGAGCGGAGAATTTGTCTCTACAGTGTCTTGCGGAGGAAATTGATGATGAATTACTCAGTTTATCAAGTCGCCCCCATTAACGAGCCTGCTGACGGCCCTGTCTCCGTCCCAGAAGATGTTTTCTTTGGCTTCAGCGGATGGTAATTTGGATCCTGAAGATTTTTCTTTTTTTTCCTCCCCTTCTAGTCGCCTGAGTGAAAAGCGAACCTGCAACAAGCTTCAGTGCTAATGGCTAGGTGTGGCTGAACCCTAATGCATTTCACTTAACATCTCACCGGTTAGATAAGTGGATGAGTAGCTGCGGAAGAAGCAGTTACAGCGAAGTGAGGAAACAAGGGTGTGCATAAATCCCAGGGTATCCTCTCTGGCAGCTCCTGGTAAACACAAATTAATGTTCTTACACTGACTTGTTTAGACAATCAAGACACACTCAGGCTACGTATCAGAATTGTCTGTCCCTGATTAATTAAAAAAAAAAAACCTAAATACAAAAAGAAGTGGTAAAAAGTTTTAGCCAGGCTCAGAGGTGCCAATGGATAAGTTTAAAGCTCAATCTAAGTGATAAGAGAAAGGGTTTCTTTAAACTAGATTTGGCGTAACTGAACAAAGGTAAGACATTTGGCTTAGTTCAGCAAAGATGGGTCTAACTTGTCAGGCTATAGATTGTAACTAAATGAAAAACATTGGCGATTCATTAACCACCGACCTTCCATAAGAGATGGATGACTGAGGATGGCAAAACAGAGGTAGAGAAAAGAAAGAAAAAGTTGCAATCAGATGAAAGGGTGAAGAAATGCTTGTGGCGGCGGAAAAATGGCTATATATTGGGGAGCGCATTTCTCGTGTAGGTCATTCGTCATGTACAGCTGGAATGGGAAGGTGGAGAATGGATGGAGGTGCAGAGGGGAGCGACGGAGGAGAGGCGGGAGAGAGGTAGAGGCTGGGGAGTGATGAACAGTTGGCCTATCCCATCAAGGATGCCTTCTAACCTGTGCTACAAAGAGGGGCATCCGTCATGCAGGCAGGCGGCAGTGCTTTACACAGACGCGCAGACATAGAAACACACTGCTCACACGTGGGGCGCACACTCACAAAGGGCACAGTGATCACAGCCAGGGTCTACTGTGTATCACCCAGCAAACTCTATTACACTGTGAGGGGTGGAGAGTTGTTCCACTGCACCATTTTAAGATGCAGGTAGGGTGCAGGAATGTGCTGCTTTTCGTCATCATCTTCATCAATCAATGTATTTAGTGTTAGCAAATGCTATTTTTTACTTAAATGTTTGATTTTTTTTGCATTAGAACATGGGTTGGAATTACACGTTTTAACATTTTGTTGAAAAGCACGCATTTTTTTAAAGACGCAAACTCAAGTCCCATGGTGAAAAATTGCATTTTGTGAAGCAGCGCCACGCAAATAAAGCCACGTACGTCCAGTGAGACCTTAAACAGGCAGAGAAAAGCTTAACACAAAACTTGTGCGACATCAAAATAAATAGGCGGTGATGTAGCGAATACTCGGGTGTTGTGCAATCCAGCTAATATGCTTAATTTTGGACTCTCGAGTCTTCTCTGCTCCCTCAAAGGTCAGCACTGTCAAGACACCAGGGATTTTCTGTGTTCACCTAAGTGAAACACAAAATATTTTTTTGCCTTAATTAGCCAATCCAGAGAGATCCACTTATGGAGTGCAGAAATTCAAGTTTAATGAATTCATTTTGCTCCATAATTTTACAAATGATTGTGTGATTGAGTCCCTGAAGGGTTGATATGGTAAAAAGTGTGCTTGTGTGCTTATCTGTGCCTACTTGTTTGTTAGAAAACTCTTGACATACGCATATGGTTTGGGGGCAGTATGCTGGGAATCCTCTGCACTCCCTGTGTTAATTAGTGTGTGCACGCACACTGGAGCATGTGTACATATGTGTGCTGAATTTTCTCTTTCAGTGCAGGCTTTTCATCCTCAGAGGAAACACCTATGTTTTCCACATACTGCAGGGCAAGCATTTATCTGCTGAGCCCTGACACTCCTCCAGCTGCGTGTCAAATGAGCCGCATGTATGTGTCGTATGTGGAAATGTGCATTTCACACTAGTGTGTGCGCAAACTGAAGCCCATTTATTTGTTTTCTTTATGGTCGGCCTGTTTACGATATTGGGACACAAGCGTCGCTCCCGGCTCAGCAGATGTCGGTGCTAACACCGCTCAACTGTTCACTCTTAATCATGCAGGCACACTGTAGACACCCTGCTGCTGCTGCAGTTATGGATTAGTCTCTTCCGGGTATTGACTGCTGGTGAAGCTGAAGGCTGGGGAAAGGCTGATAAAAGACACCAGTGTGTGGCACGCCAGGGCCCTGGCTGTGGTTCTTATTGACTACCTGACCTAATCAACACAACAAGCTGAAGGGGGAGCTTGTTAGCAGTCGTGTACTGCTTAGATGCCTTCATGATGTAGAAGTGCAGGTGAGTGGATGGATGGGGGTGGGCGTGGCTGTGAAAATGTCACCGAGTTCAGTAAGATAAAAAAGCAGCCACAAATCCAAGACCATGCAGGCACAAACACACACACACACACACACACACACACACACAATGCATTCTACCACGTCTGTTAGTCTTACATTCCCTCCCTATGAAATCCAAAACAGAGCCCGCTCAGACCTGAACCAGATTTTGGCAAAGTCCAGCCTAAACTACCAGTTTTGCCTCAAGTCTATAATGAAGTCTGAATTTGCTTATTTATATACACAAGCACACACACACATTTTTCTTTTTTGGCAACTGTGGGAGCATCCATAAAATGTCATACCCTGGAAACATAGATGTTGTAGGCGACATTACCTCCGAGCACAATTAAAATAACAGAGCAGCCCACACACAAGGGATGAAAGCTGTTTAGATTGGTCTCAGGTCTGTAAAAATGCAAATAAAAAGCTGTGAGCAATGAAAATATAGTAGTGCATGAGAATTTTACCAATTAGGAAAAAAGAAAAAACTGGCCATTTGGTGTCCTAACAGGTGTCAAAACAGGACCAACAAAAGTTAATTTTATTTAAGGGGGGAAATCCCTACTGTTACAAATGTATAAATGTAAGAGATAGAAGCCTTTTTGGCAAAAGTCAGTACAATAATAATTTTACACAATAAGTTGCGTAAAAACTTCTGTACAGGTCTGTGCAGCTCTGATGTAGGCGACATTACCTCGGAGCACAAAGTTTGGTCTGAATGGTCTCCTTCACCACTTAATCCCCCCCTGCCATTTCCTAGCCTTGGCTAAAATCATTATCACAATAATTTTTGATAAAGCTATTTATGAGGATATGACAAATGTATGAGAAGTATACACCAGATTAAATAAATACAGCTCGCTCAGAATGATTCATTTGGACAGCCGCAAATTGTACAATCATAACATATTATCATAATGGGCTTTCACTCAAAGTCGATAATCGATGATATTGATTAAAGTTCCTATTTTCTTTAAGTGTCCAGTTTGCTGTTATACTTGCAGAACAAAAGATGTCTGGTATGGCACAAGCCAACTTTTGGCTTGTGTCTAACCAGCCTTAGTGTTATAGTAATAAATGTAAATGCTTGCAGACCTTCAAATTCATGAATAAATAAATAAAAAGTCTGCCCAATTAATTCTTTTTATTGATTTTTTTTTCCTGGAGTTTCTTCTTCTCTGCCATTCCAATTTGCATTAGGGGAGCTCCAGTTTGCCAGTCTGCGTTTAATGCAAATACAGACTTACAGGCATGCATGTCTTCAAACAAATGTAGGCCTCAAGAGGAGACTTTGGAATTGTTTTCTGCCAGCATAGTTGCACCTTGAACTTGTTAACTAAATAGTAGTTTTTTTGCAAAACAAGAATGAAAGGTAAGTTTATTTTGAACCGCAACGAAAATATTAAAAAAGTGACAGGAATGCTGGGCAACCTCTTTAAAACACTTGTTGCTTAGTACTGCCCATCCACAGAGACTCTCTGCACTAAAGTATGCTTACCGTTAGGTTAACTTTGGTAATTTGAATTATGGGCTCTATATTCACATATTTTGGTGTCGAAATGACTAGTGGGTACAAAAAAAGTGTGGGAATCCGTGCAGCAGATGGCCTAGTGATGAAATTCTAAGAAAATTCTAAGAAATGTGGGCGTTTACTCTTAAAATTAAAGAAAAATCCTAGTAAAGAAAAAAGTAATTCATAAAGCATCTTAACCCTTAAAAGAGCTCTTAAGATCAGAATTGTTAGGAGCAC
>JAPMOB010010138.1:0-15294 GCA_029875015.1 Lepomis gibbosus | reverse complement strand
GACAGTGGACCTGTTCATGTCTGTTTGGTCATCTGCTGCTAACACCGCCTTTTTTATGTGAACGCGCTCCCGGCTGGATCGAGAAACCCTGGGTTAATTTACCGAGTTGATAACCAGCTTCGTGGTGCAGCTTATCCTGATCGCTGTTCTTAGGGTTAGTGAAGCCAGATAAGGGAAACATGGTTTTGTTGAACTCGCTTCGTGGTGCAGGACCCAGGTATGTGTGTGTTTGTGTCTGAGTGATAAGAGAGAGACGGGGGGAGTTTGTGTAGCTTAATTTGTAATATTATTTTTAAATAATTGATTTATACCACAACTACCTTTATTTTTTTTCTAAATACAGCAAGAAAGTGTCAGACACTCAGTGCGTGAAGTAAAAAAAACTGGTTAGAGCAGCTGACAGATTAAACAGTTTAAAAATCTCAGATGACCGTCAAAGAGAGGGAGAGAGAGAGAGTGTGTGCACAGACACAGTCAGCTACCCAATGAGGATTTTTATTCAATCCGAGCACAGATATAATATAATATAATCATATTACTCGTATAATACTTGTACTCGGCAAAAATGCTTTATCTGTACCGGATACGGCTCAACCCTAATGATTCATAACAGCACGTTAGTTTCTATCATGGCTAAGTAATAGCTGCTCCTGCCACACAGTAAAGTGTAGTAAACTTTACAGTGTAGTGATGTTAACACAGCATATCATTAGTGAACACTCCAGTCAGTCAGTTTTTGGTTGTCATGGTAATTGATTACATCCGACTATTAACCACACCCATTCTGTGTTTGAGAAAGAACCTTAACCAAAAACGGCAGTTAAACCTGGCTGGATACTTTAAGCCTGAACTTGGTATGGGTTAATCAGAAGTTGCTATATATAATAAAAAATAATTTACAGAACAGCCTCAGCTTCAGAGCAATGTTTTGATTACAATAGTAATTGATTATTTTTTTTAAAAAGGTTCCTATATTTTATTAGAAACCAGATATTGACACATTTTACTCTGATGATACTCGTAAAAAGTATCTGCTCTTTACTTATTTTAACTGAGTACTCACTCAACCCTAATGATTAGTTGATTATGCGTCTCTTTCTCTCAAACTCAAAAGTTGCAGCAACTATGCTATTCTTTTGAGTCAAAAAGTATAAGTAAGTAGACATAACTAAATCGGTCTGTAATGTTTTACAATGCGCAGTACTAACGCACACATTTTAATGGATTCCTTTACTACAAAGGTATTGCCACACAGTAGGAGCCTTTGTGCCCTTCTGATGGCCCTGTATGCTTTTCTTCCTTTGGATCGGTTATATAGCCTCATTGCACTTGAAACTAGGATAGGTACAGTAAGTCAAAGTTAAAGCAGAAAGTGGTTCTGTAAACTGACAGTTTGGATAATACTTGTATCCTTTCCTTTTGATTCATCCATTACAATGAGAATCAGTATTTTGACATAAGAAGGGACCCCCTTAAAAAACAAAATGTTGCATCTCAAGTGGTTTATGCTCTAATTTACATTCATTTCACAAGACATGAGCATAGTTCAACTCACTGGTGGCTGGATTGTGTCTGTATACTGAGCTGTTGAAGGGATGACAATGTTGTAAATAGGTCAGAGGGGGTGGGCGTCCTAGAGAGAAGAGGGAGGGGGACCCCTCAGAGAGCCAGTAGCAGAGAAAGAACCTGGTTTTGATCAGCGCATTCCATTAGTCAACATAATCACAATTCTTACTTGCTGCCAGTGGGGCCTGTGCTCAAGTATCTTGTTGTATTTTTGTTAAAACTCTTTCCACAAACATCCCTTAGGGGATCATGGTCTTTTTTTGAAATTACAGTATCCTTTTTGTCACACACTCCTTTCTGAGGAAAGTACTCCAAGTACCATTTGGCTTTTAAATTCACTCCTGAATCTCTAAAAATATGACTGACAAGAACGTAGCTATCAGGACAAGATACTTCAAACATTTAGAGCCATGAATTCATCACAAACACAATAGCAAACACAACCCTTGTGAACCCTTTGATCAAATGCTTGAGCAAAAAAATTAACACGAGGTCCACTTAATAGCGTTCTCTGGAGCTCTAAAATGTTTTCCTGAGTGGATAGTAGTTCTGCACTTATGTCACATCATAGCAACTAGAGCTATCTTCAGTCTGTGAAATGTGGTTGGAAGATGCGGTAAAAGCTAATCAGTGGACCACGAGTTAAGAAATGGTTTTGTCAAATGACTATTTCCAAGGTCAATAATAAACTTTCACGCTCAACCATTGTCATAGTTTTTAATTCACAATTTCTTAATATGTAACAGTAAAAAAGACAGCCCTCCAAAGATTCTTATATTCCACAGTCTGTCAAAAAAATAAATTTTATGTGTAAATTTGAAATGACACAGCCATTAAATAGTCATTTATCCATTAAATTAAAGAAGTTGTAATTTGTTAGTGCTTCACTGAAATGAACTTTTTAAAAACATTGATGATTGTGTTTTTACATGGCCATGAGACATTACCTAAACTAATGAATTAGGATTACAAAGGGTTACTGATGGCATTTCATGAACGTCATTGCTAATGTCAACCACCAGCTCTTACAACATTCCCTGTGCATTGTGTACATCTGCACTTACTCTGCACTCTTAAAAGACAGAAAGAAGTGCTCCTAAACTGTACATGAGTGGGCAAAATCATTTATGACCGATATTCCTCTGCACAGCTCCATGGTTATGGGGTCCATTAAAAAAGGTACATCATTGAATTATCACAATTGTTACATTCCCCCCCATAACTGGCTGGTATGAAACAAACATCAACACAAAATAACCACTATATACAAAGTTTTTTTTGTCTCTTATCGTTCAACTACCATCACAGTGATTTTCAAATGATTGCTTTCCCAGCATTATCATATGACTGCAGAATGTCTTTTCACTTGAAGGGATATTTGCTTATAGTCTACTTTCACCCACTGCTAACAGTGCATCTAAATCCCTTTAGCACAGTTGATAGTAACAGATATCAACAGTGATATGCTATTTTTAATTAACTTAAACTGAATGAACGGAGCCTGAGGATTGGAAGTACATTGATTTCCAAGGCTTTTTGCAGAATCTGGCTCCGTCTGTGAAATTATTATTCTCAAATATTAACAGAGTGTTTGATATTAATAATGAAGACAGTTATATTTTATAATTATGTAGCAATCAGATTTTGCTGTGTGGTCAGTGTTTGCAACATGAATTCTGTTTCTGCCACATAGCAACCCTATTCCAAAAGAGGTAAGTGGTTTTCAATGTCCTTTCCACACCTCTATCAATATTTAACAGTAATATCCAAAAGTGTACAAAAACATCCATAGTCACAGAAGGTAAAATATTTAGCTTGTCCCTTACCAGGTCCATTATTCACTCTTGTTTACCTCTGAAGCAGTGTGTTTATGTAAATGTCAGTCTCCCTCTTCTCTCTTTAAACATGGCTCTTGACCCTTGCTGAGGGGCTAGGAGCTCCCTGTTTGTCATGAGCCCCAGAGATCCAATGGTAGCAATCAGTGGTATTCTTGTTGCGTGGCTGAACAGCACAGCGAGTGCAGTAGACGATGCCCAGCGCCACCATCACCACAATGAAGATGCTGATGGGCACTAGGAGGCCCACCAGGAGCCAGGTGCTGCTCTGCTTCTGCTCCTTGTCTTTCTGGACAGAATCCAGAATGTCATTGCTCTCTCCACCCTCGCTTGGAGGTGGCTGGGAAGGACTAAGCTGGGTGGGAACAGCTGGGACTTGGGAGTGTGTGATCTCGACATAACCCTCCACTGGGAACTGAGAGTTTTCCCCAAGGGGGTACTGTTTTTCCGCTTCATTTGGGTAGCTAGATTCTGTAGGCATGTTGTGTTCCATGACTGTATCCACTTGATTTCCTGGTTTCTGGCTGGAAGTGGTGAGCCCTGCCCACCAATTCCAAGCTCCCTCTGAGATTGTAGAGGTGGAAAGAAAGTGAAGAGCTGTGGTGGTCGCCTCTTCCTCCTCCTCCTCTTCGAACCAGTCCGGGGTAGTGTTGGACTTGGTGGTGGGTGGAGGTGTGGTGTAGCCAGCTTCTCCATTGACTTTGTCTTCCTCAGCCTCCTGTGTTAGAGGGCCTAGTGCTAAATTAGAGGAAACTTCCTCCTTAGGGGCACTGGTGACCCAAATGACATCAGAATCAAAAACTCTGGGTGGGTCAGTCAGCCAGTCTAGAGTCGGCTCCTCCTCTGTAGGCCAGTCAGTGTGGCTCTGCCGCAGGTCCCAGTCATAGTCCCATCTTGGCCTTGGCTGGTGAGTGGCCCAAGGAAAAGGAGAGGTGACAGCAGATGGATCATCTCCATTTCCTCTGTTGCGACATGAGTATTGGTCAGACATAAGTTCATAGCCTTCTTCGCAGTAGCACTGAAATCCACCCTCATAATTCACACACATCTGCTCACAGGTCCCAGGGATCTGGCACTCATCAATGTCTTGGCATTGGCTGGAGTCTTCAGGCAATGGGGAAAAACCCAGATGGCAGTGGCAGATATGAGAGCCTTGATTGTTCTCACAGGCATGTTCACATGGGTTATCTATACACTCATCTATATCCTCACACCCACCCTCATCGTCCGGATGGTAACCCTCCCGACATTGACATTCAAATGACCCCGGAGTATTCAAACATAGCTGCTCACAAGGACTTTGGAGGCACTCGTCTACATCCAGACAGCCACGTTCATCTGGTGCAAGCATGTATCCTTCAGGGCAGGCACAACGGTACCCATCTGAAAGGGGCAGGCACTCAAACTCGCAAGGAGCCCCTTGACAAACATCAGACAGCTCACAGTTCAGCCCATCATCTTGTAGTTGATACCCCACCATACACTCACAGTAGAAGTGAACCCCGGCTGGCCTGCAGAAATGTTCACATCCGCCGTTATCCTTGTCACACCAGTTATGTAATACTGGGGGATCAGAGCAGAGGGGAGGATCTCTTGACCACCCCACTGAGTTATCCTCCTTCAGCATACACAAAAGTGACTGTTCCTCTTCGGTGCCTGCAGGGCAGGGGACGGTAGCAACAGATCCAAAGGGTACATGGGTTAGCAGTGTGCTTAGAAGGTTAAATGGTGTTGTGTAGAGGGCATTGCCTGCTCCTTCACTCAACAAGGCAGAACACATTCCTTTGTAGGCAAAATGGCAAAGATACCCTTCTACAACGACTGAGCAGGAACCATCCAGCCACTTTAAGTTATTATACTGCTCTTCAGTGCTGTAGCCCATAACCACACAGCGTGGCACCGAGCACATACTAGGGGAGTCCTCTTTCTGCCAGTTGGTAAACTCTGTGTCCTGGTCACCAGTAGTCCAAGAGAAACCCCGCAGTGGGCGTGAGGTGGTACACTGGCGAGGCTGGCGTTGCAAACCAATCCATACTCGGACCGTGTGCAACTGCCGCAAATCCAGAGTGGAGAAGAGAGTGGCAATAGCGGTGGCATCCTCCTTGCGTTTAATGGTTGCTAGGTTGCCACCTTTCTCCTTGCAGGCCCTCCATGAGTCCAGAAAGGTCTTGCGTTGGAAGAAGACCACAAAGCAGCCGTCGGTATTGCAAAGTGCATCCCTCTCTCTCAGTTCCTGGCTGAGGACTGCAGAAAATCCAAAAAGTAAAACCAGCAGGAAAGAAGGGGCAGCAGCACTTCTCATTCTGGAGTCCATTCTTTTTTAGAACTGAATATATCTATGCCTGTCTCTCACCCTGACTTTCCCCACACTTTTATCTTTGTGCCTTTGAAAGTTTCTTTCAGCTGTGGCTTTCTCTTTTGGCCTGCTTTTATTGTCTATCTGAACTTTTCTCCCTTCATTTGAACCCTGATTTTTTTCCCCCCAGTGTCTGCCTGTCTTCTTTACTCTGCCCTGCTGAAACAGATATGTGCTGGAGTTGAGTGCATGCAGATTGTCCCAAGATTTTAGAGAACAGAGAGGGTGGGGAAGATAGAGGGAGGGAGATATAGCAAGGAGGGTGGGCAGAAGTGGAGTACAGGGAGGGGAGTTGAGAGAAATGGGGGGAAGTGCAGCAAATGGTGCATTTCTTTCTTTTTCAGAGCATGTCATATGGTTTTCATAAGGACCGTTCATAGACATAGTTTGGTACTCTGCCATTTATGCACACACAGACACACACACACACACACACATACATACATTCATATGCATCAAATTGAGAGACTTAAAAAAAGGTTTTCTTACCTATAATAACTCAAATTACAATGAACAATCTCTTGAACAGATGCAATTTTTTCGGCGATACATTACTTATCCGCTATCTTCTCTTCTTTAGCCTTTAGCTTCTCAGTTTCTGTTCTGTTAATAATTTGTATCACTTTTTTTCAATGTAATATACTTTCGTCCTATGGAGTTCAATACTTCAATACTACAGTATTTGATGTTGTGCTTCATTTAATTTCATACAGATTGATGGGACATTTTACAACAGGCATTCCCCATACATTTACAAGTTCACTACACAGTATGTTTGATGATGTTTTTTTATTTATATGTGTGTGTGTGTGTGTGTTGATAACAACACAACCCCAGACCAAATATAAGATACACAAATGGTCTGCAGCTACATTAAAAACAACAATGTTCTCCTCCATGCTAATAACTTGCATATTGGGATGGGGAAGTAGGGAAAGTTGTCGAGGCCGCTGGTGTGGAGGAAGAGGGCCTCTGGGTTTGCTATGAAAACAAAGCCAGGCCGGTGAAATGGAGACTTATGTTTCTTAACGAGGGATGTTGGAGGGAAGATAGTATGTATGTGTGTGTCTGGTAGAGGAGGTTGAGTAATGGGGGATGTGGGGTCCCCCCACCCCAGTAGTCGGAGTCCTTTGAGTCTGTAATAAATCCAGCTAATGTTTGAGAGCCCATACTGTGTAGTATGCAGCTCCCTGTTTGAGTTGTTGAAAAAAGTTAAAGCGCACTGGAAGCTATAGTACATTAAAGGTCTGTGGCTGAGAAGGAAAATGGAGGTCTATGTGCAACTTTGAAATTGGTTATCCACAATTTTCTGATTTTTAACACTCGTAGTGTGTGCAAATGAGTACTCCAAGCAATTAAGCATTGTATATTATATGTATATTTTCCTAAAGTCAGGAGTTTTAGTCCTTAGTATGGGTCAACTACAAAAACCTGCCACCTCCCATAATGCAACCCCATACAGTTTTTGGCTAGACCACAGTAAAGCAGGACCAGCCTTATAAATGCACAAGTCCGGCATTGAGTGAGTGAGTGAGTGAGTGAGTGTGTGTGTTAATAATCAAGATACATCATTGGGTGGTCGAGAGTTAGTTTCCCTACTGTCCCTTACTCTTTCAAAATTAAAGGTTCAAACAGTCCTGGTTCATAAGCTTTGTTCCTGTTTGAGACAGGGTGGCGCAGGCCTCTGCAGATGCTGGGTGAGCTAAAAGCAAGAGGCTGAAGAAGCTTTGTGTTGCGGTAATATCTAGTGTGTGCAGCCATGTTTGGTCTATGCTATGTGGTATACAGCAGCTAAATATTATTAACTCAAATGCAGATTTTTAAGATCTGTGTATATATAATTAAAAATGAATTGGTTGGCTTTTTAAAATCCTTGAGACATATCAGTAGTAAAAAATAATGAATAGTTATTTGCTTTTATCGGTACCTGTGGCAGTCATTTTCTTAGTTGTATTGTATACAGATGCCTGTTTGAACTTTGTCATCTTGAAATGAAAAGTCCTGGGCACCCAGTTGGAACCTGGTCTCAAAAACTGGGGGATGCAGGCCATGTGCGGGGAAGAGCCTACGCATACAAGAAACAAGGCTTTACAGCGAGGCACAGACAGTCCTCAATTAAGTCGTTATAAGCACATTGACCATACACACTCCATAGAATACACTAGGTTTCGACCTATTCTTGCTGCCTGGTTAATGCCCACATCTTTCACACGCAAAGGCCATACATTTGTAGCAGAGGGCTTCTGTTATAAATTTGTTGAGATACTGAAGTAATGTCACTTGAGTTATTTTCTCAGACTTGACAAAGGTCATCTAAAGCCAAACAGAACATTATAGAACTGAAAAATGTGCTCTTTAGGAAATGGTTATCACAACGCAGGGGCTATAGATAAGTAAACAGACAGGTAAGTGAGTAAGGGAATTCATGCATGTGTAGACCCTCACCTTAAAAAACAGTTTGACATGTTGTTGATTCACACAAACAAATCCACTGTCTCAGCTTAGTGAAATTCAAACCACGGGTGACTCAGGCCATTTGTCCCCTGCTGTGACATCATTTAGACCAGGCGACCTCACTTGGCCGGCCTGTTTTTATGACAACCTGACATTTTGAGGGCAACTGGTGTTTAATGATCATGACCAGCCTTTAAAGTATGCCCACTAAAAACCTTTAAACAAGTCCCTGGACGCCTGTCTCCCAGCATCGATCAGTGCTCCACGGTCCCCAGAGCTGGGTAAGAAGGCATAAATATCATGTGTGGGTTGGGTGCATGACAGTCTGGAAGCTTTATTAGGTTATCTGTACAAATAGAGCTTTCATTCACACACATGCACATGCTGACCTCTAGAAAATGTATCTGTAGGACATGTACAACATTTGACAACGTCAGTGGTCAGGTCGCCACTGGATTAGTTGAATATTAGTATTATTAAAGGATTGGTCTCACTTTAGTAGTTTTGTTCAACCCTTCTGTCAGTTACAATAACATTGTACTAACCAAAGTAATTATGAGGATACTTTTCCCACTTAGATTTTTCCCCATTCATTCTATATTTTCATATTTTCTAACAAGGCAGCAAATGCAGTGCACAAAAATTTCATCTTTATTTCACCATGAAAATAGTTAAATTAGATTCTTCTTATTGTCAATGAATCACATGAAAACCAACAACTTGTTAGTCCTCCTCTGAATACTTTCTGACTTTACGACCTTTTCTGTGGCAGCTAAAAAATATAGTTTCTCTTTTTTTAAGGGCTCTGTAATTTCCTGGAACAGCTGGAGTAAAAGTTCATATGTAACACATAGGAACATGACACCCAATGCAACAGCATGATCTGTTATTAATAGTTTACACACACAATCCTTGTTAGTCGATTACATTCTTTGTTGGTTTGAGTCTGTGAAATAGACTGTCTTGAGAAATAGAGCTCCAAACGGATCCTTTCACATTTAAAAAGCAGTGCAACATGTGAACATAAATTCTTAACCCACAGGATGAGAGACAGCACTTTCATTTACCACAGTGCACCTGACACAAAATGTTTCTCTAAAGAGGACAGATGATTTCAAGAGTTTAATACTGCAAGAAGTAGTAACACAGCAGAAATACAATTTACCCTCATAACTATTCTAAACATGCGGAGCTGAATGCTGGAGAAGCGAGTGTGATGTGAACTTTGAGGTGTATATAGTTTAAATTTATTAGTGAGTTTTGTTTTTTTTAAAACTGTTGAAACAGAGAAAAGACATCATATTTCTCCTGCTGTAGCTTCTCTTCACTGGCTCCCTGTAAAAAAACAGAATTTACCTTACCTCACTAGAACACTGAACTCCCACAATGCAGAGTTACTTGGGGTTCCTAGAGTCTCCAAAAGTAGAATGGGAGCCAGAGCTTTCAGCTATCAAGCTCCTCTTTTGTGGAACCAGGTCCCAGTTTGGGTTCAGGAGGCAGACACCGTCTCCACATATACCAGTAGGCTTAACTCTGAGTCTAGGTTCTGCTCAAGGGTTCTACCTGTTGGGAAAGGGAAAGAGCCTACCTTTACATTTAGTCATTTAGCTGACGTTTTTATCCAAAGTGACTTACAATTGCTACATATGTCAGAGGTCGCACGCATCTGGAGCAACTAGGTGTTAAGTGTCTTGCTCAGGGACACAGTGATGTATTAGTCACTGTGGGGGATTGGTTTAGATCTGCTATATATGAAAAATGCAATGACATAATTGTTATAATAATTGTCATGAATTTGCATTATATAAATTTGATTGAAATGAATTGATCGGAATTGATAATCATAACTGGGGATGGTTATTGAAGCTATGCCTTCTCATTTGAACAATAGACATTGCCTTTTCTGAAACCAAGGTACAATAATTCCTAGTGAAGATTTATTTATACAGGAAGTCTCATTTAGATCAAGATCTCTTTTGCAACAGAGACCTGAGATCAAATTACAAATAAACAAGGTCACAGGAAGATGAGTCAGTCAGAGAAAACATTATCATACACATAGAGGCCAACAGAAAGAATGTATAACAATTTCTTGTTATACATTAGCTGGGTATAGTAAATGTGTGCAGCCTCCTGGTGTCTGGTCATCACAGTGATGTTTGGTACCAAAACCAAAACTTGTGCTCACTGACTAGCAACCAGCACAAACGCTGAACACGAGTACAGAGTGGATTAACACAATACTTTTCATTAAGAAATAGTCCCAGTATGAAACGACCCCTAAAACCACAATTGCTTTACATTTTTGTGTATAGAAATGTGTTCATTGTGGAGGTTTAGAGGGGTTACTATCCAAACTTATAACTAATAACATTAATGAGCCAGCATGTACAAACCAGGTCCCTGAATCTGAAGCAGCTAAATGCAACTCAAACATCATTCATTTTATATTGACACTTTTTTGACATGAAGAAGTGTCTTCTGTGAAAAATATATATACATGTAAATGTATGTCACTTCCTCAAAATGCTGAACTACTCCATTACAGAGACTTTTACAACAAGCTTAAAGTCGCACATTTTCATAGTGTGCTGAATGAAAGGTTGGAAAAATTTAAACTTTGCTTTGGAAGATGGTTGGCAGTAAGGTAGTACACAATTTGTAATTAATGGGGTGATGGTTATTTTTCTTTTTTAGCTTAATCCTTTATTAAAGCTTTGTTAACATAACTGCAGAGTACATTAGTGGTAACATAGGCTGCTATTTTGTAGCACTTAGTCTAGCTATAAAGCTGACAAGCATCTGAGCACAAAGTGTGCAGAGAGGTAACTTGGTTCACACTGAACTGAAGGCCAATAAATTAATTGTTGCTGTCTCACGGATTCAGTGGTGTGTGCCGTGACTGTGTTTCCAGACACATTGGTAAATAATCAGCTGTTCTCAGGGAGGGGCTTCTGTTCACAGGGGCACCTCCAAAATGTATTTCATTTGTCTTGAGTGTCTGATGTTGAGGCTTGAGAGTTAACAGCAGGTTCCCTATATAAAGTCTCACCACTGACATTAACATAAACACAGAGCTGTCAGGACTGCTTCCCTTACCAACTCATATGACAGCAAAACTGAGAACTATGGATAAAGGAAGGTATCTGCAAACAAACCTGCACTCTGCCTAGAGTGGATACTGACAGTGGCCATTTTTGGTGGAGTAGACTTTACAGCTGGCACAACTGGTACTGGACAGGACAGGCTGGGGCTAGCATGCAAGCTGGTCTGCAACACAAGACATAGACCTCTTTGACAAAACATCAGCACTGTTACTTCACATTCTGTTAATATGAAATTTTTTTTATTAAAATTCTGGCAAACTTAACAGAGTTGTTTAACACATCTAGATGTGAATACCAGGAAATGAAACTGAAATTCTGAACTCTTGTCTCATACTCATCTTTTGAACTTAAACCCAGATCTCTTCAGTGAACAACAAAAACAAAAGAATAATGCATTTTCCTTACCGTTCCAATACTTTTAGAGGGGACGGTAAACAAGATGCATCTGCAGTGAAGTGATCATTCTTCATTATAGGAGCCTGAAGTCTAGTAATATACTTTCTTCCCTGCACACCAAAAGTGTTCTGCTGCTGTTCGGGCACTGTGCTATATTTTTCCCGTTTGCTGGAAAAGAGAAGTTCAGGACAAGATGAAGGTTTCAGATTCAATCAGGACCCTCTGGGATTTTAATAATTTCTCATACTGAGTCCAGCTATGCCAATGAGTCATGGCTGCGTGTCAGGAGCACATATCCAGAGTATGATGGAGGAGTTTGGACAGTGTCTGTCTCTTCAAATGATGTTTGTATGCAGTAGAAAGTACTTTTTTAAGGAAACATAAATTTGTTCTGTAAAGTTTCTTCTGTGCATATATTATACTGCATATGAAGTGGAATTGGAAAGCTGCTCTGAATTCAGGAGTCTTCTGGATGTTCTCTTACTTTGTTCCTCACCTATCTTGTCAGCTCTGGCTCACCAGAAAATGTGTTTTTTTATTTATTATATTTATAATGCTGAAACCGTGGGTCATAGAGGTCCAGGTAAAAAAAATCTTTACCTCAAAGCATCTCTGTGACAGGTACAAGAGCACAGAAGAAAGACACGCTATCACCTGATATGAGACAGCAGCCAAGAGCTGCTAGGAGAGAGTTTGGAAAAATGTGGTTCTTCTGAGGAAAAAAAGACACAAAAAAATAGGAAAGGTGTGTAATATCTTAAGGTGCAAATTATAGAGAAAACTACAGTAATAACAACTTGGGTTTTATTTTTGGCCAACATTTCAAACCGGTATGATAACACTGTACTCACTATAAGGTCCTGTTGAGATCTGGGCTGATGGTTTGATTGCTAAAAAGAAGTATGGTGAGCAGGAAAAAACAAATAACAGGTAAATGTGTTGCTTTTATCTGAAGCCAAGTAACATAGTACTTTGGAGAAAAAGTAGGCGGAAAGTCTGAGAATTGAATGAAAACTTTCTGAAAAACATCATTATTTGTAAAGAAACATTGTTTGTTTACAAATAATGATGTGACAACGGATGAAAAATAGCATTTTGGCTAATTCTGGTGCATTTGCAGCAATGTTAATTACACTGTCCCTGTCAAATAAACTAATAAATAAATAAAAAATACTTCACATTACAGGATTCACAACTTGGATTTTCTGAAAAGCTTTTTTTTTTAAAAATTTTTATTTTGATTTTTTTGATTCTTTTGATCGGTGGACCCTTACAGAATAAAGGAATATAAATAATCAAGGAACGGACACATTCGGACTTAACAAGCGCTTCAAAGTTAATGTGAGTCAGCACTTTTCCCCCCTTTTCCTCTCTTGTAGCCATGCAGGTTACAACAGTAAATCTTGAAGAATTAGACTTTGAGTCTTGTTGTTTCCGTTAATTGAACTTAACAGTGGTATTGTGGAGAATCTAACCGATCTAACGATTTTCAGCATGTTCATACTGACATATTGATCTTACGTTTAAACATTAATATTTGTATTAACGATGTAAGCAGCTTAGTAGCAGCTAAAGCGGGCGACCCCGTGGGGTTTAAAAGATTTTATACATCCAAAGAACTTCTATAAAAACTATAATTTGTCAAAATGTGTTCCCACACCAGGCCAGTAAAGGAGGTAGGCGGCTATTAATTGAAGTTTTACGGTATATAGCTTATCAATTTAAGAGTACATCCTGAATTCTGTTCCTTTGAAGCTTAGGTATAAAATATAATCACCTGTATGAAATATGTTTGAGAGGTGAAGTGAAAATGTTCATGTTCCATTTTACTCCCTGCAGGAACTAATGGCATACTGTGTTGTACTTGTGTCTGTCTTCCAGATGTTCTACCTCATTTCTAAAGCGCTGTATATCTGATTCAATAATGTGACTTAATGTACAGTATGTCATTTAGGCTGAGGCAACATAAACATTCTTAAATCAACTGAGGCTTTAAAGGCTGTTTAGGCTGTTTGTGTTTTGCATGCCAAGTATTCAGAGGGAGACCGTGGTAGATGTGTATGGGGTCTATGAGCCCCTTCCCCACACTTGTGGGTGTGTACGTTTACAGTATAACACCAGTACTGTAGCTGTGCAGTGTCTAAAAACACCTAGCCTCGGATCACTGCTCGCCTACACAATCAGCTGTGGCTGAAGTGCTCATGCTGAATTCACCCGTCACCCTGTTTATGATACGGGATAGTATCTGGAGGAAAGTTCACTCTTTATTCCAATCAGTGCAGTGCAGTCCCACAGACACAGTTTCCACTACAGAAATTAATGCTATAATGAAACATGTTGGAATAATAAATGGATACTTTTGAGGTTATGTTGACTTGCACATGTACAATATCTGAATGTTTCCTCACATGTAACTTCCAGCTACAGTGTTTTAGATATTTTTAAACATAAGTGAGATATTTTGACATTATTGATATATTCTCTGTGCTTCAACTTTTTTGGAATGATGTTTTTCTAATAAAGATTCTATTGAATTAATTTTCATTGTTTTCATTGAGATATTTATCATCCTAGGTGGGTGGATACTTCCGCTCACAATTATGTCCTCACAAAACATATTAATTTGTTCAAAACGTTTCATGCTTGTTTAATACTTTTGTTATAAATGAACTTCCATACTTGATTAGTAGATGTGATTTATTTCTATGGCGTCAACCACCTAGCCTTGCATTCCCTCCGCTTTATCAAGTTCGATTAGTCATTTGCAAGTGAAATTCTAATTACGATAACAGTGGCTAGCTGACATCATTCTTGTACAAACATTGTATTAGCATTACTTACAGCTGCCTAAAGACACAAATTACCAGGCTCTCCTGACAAAATCATACCATGATAAGACCCCAACACTGCATTGACTAATCTGTTCTGGCCCATACATAAACCTCACCACAAGCATTTCTCCTTCACTTTGGATGTTTGCCAAAAACCCATAAATCATGCTGGTAATAGTGCTGTTTTGCAGGAGCTTCAGCTACTTCACATCAGAGGACAGGGGCTCATGGTCAGCTCCCAGGTTTGTTTTCTCAGCCTCTCCCTCCCGTTCACACTGCCCCCACAGAACATCCAAGGAGCTCCGAAGGCCATACCACACTCACCATCATATTATTTCATCATATATATATCTCTCTAGATGGTACGCATGGTTTTGCCAGTGGGTAAAAAGTTTTTTTTTGTCATGAAAGGGACCAAGTAAACATAATTTAAAGAAATCTTAAAAAAAGAAAAATTGGGAGGATTTGCCATTCTGTATCTGACTTCCTTCGATCTGCTCGGTGCCTCTGTACCCCATGTAACATTTAAGATTAGCTATGTTAGAGCCACCTTCATACACAGTTTATATACATTACATTACTGTAAGCAAAATTCTGCCATGGGGCCCTTCTACCTGACTCATGAGCCATGTAAACAATTTGCCCTTGCTGCAAAGTTACACCAGACACCAATTCAATTCAATTCAATTTTATTTATATAGCGCCAAATCACAACAACAGTTATCTCACAGTGCTTTTCATAAAGAGCA
>JAPMOB010010091.1:0-43245 GCA_029875015.1 Lepomis gibbosus | reverse complement strand
ACACACACACACACACACACACACACACACACACACACACACACACACACACACACACACACACACACACACACATCTGATAGAAAGATCCTCAGCTCTCCACAGCTGTCTATTTGCCGTCTTGACATTGCAATCCTCAGCTGCGGTGGTAACCCCTATCTATAATTGATATCCTCAACGCGGAATGGGCTGCCTCCCGTGTTTGAAGGGCTCGGCTCAAAGGTTGAAAATCTTGACAACTTCTTGCCCCTGTTTCAGGGGGCGGGATGAGTTAAGGTGGTAGAAGAGGAGGGGAGGATGGCTTCTTAATAGAGGAAAAGCTTGCTCACATCCTCCCCCTACTGTAGTCACACCAGGTGGCCATCTGAACAAAAACAATGTCTTCTCATTCCTCCACATATACTATCCAGCCTAACCTTGCCACGCGGCACTTATTATCAGATTGCCGTGTAGACAGACACCAACACAATCCTTATTAGTTTTCCATTTTTCCATCTTGGAATTGTTTTCCTTTTTTCCTTCTTTTTCTGGCATTAGACTTTCTGATATTACATTTTATTTCTCATTTTCTATGCACATGCAGATATGCAGAGAGATGCCAATAAAAAGTCTT
The DNA here is from genome assembly GCA_029875015.1 of Lepomis gibbosus. NCBI lineage: Eukaryota > Metazoa > Chordata > Actinopteri > Centrarchiformes > Centrarchidae > Lepomis > Lepomis gibbosus. The sequence continues at coordinate 42,632 of JAPMOB010010091.1, read as the reverse complement.
CGCCTACAGAATCCCTGCCCTCTAATTCAGCAGAGCGGACGAGAAAATACTCTTATCTCTCCACACCCCCACCCCCCTCAGTAATAGGATAAGTACAGTATTTGGACCACAGTGGCTCTGCTCACACACTGGGAGGGGTTTGGGGGTTGGGGGGATTTCCATATAACCAAACAATGGAGCGTCCCTTCCCCCTGTACTTGTCTTCAGAAAGGGCTTTGGGGAAAAAAAAACATGATGAGAACAAGCCAGTTTCTCCTTGGTTGGAACCACTTTAACCACTAGCTTTTAAAGTTTGCGCATGACTGTCTTTAAACATGCTCAGAAATTTGACTGATGTGTCGACAGTCTACTGTCATGAAATAAATGTTTTTTCTTAAAGTTGTCTTAAAGTATTAAGAGTACCGCCACGCTGGTCTAATTTTAGAATTTAGGCTTTATCCTCAAATTGGACTTAAAATTTCAGAAGTAAAAGTACTCATCGTTGAGAAAAATGCTCACTGTCAGTGTTTTACCATCACATGATAATATTTCTGCTGCATTAATGTGTTGCATTTTTCAGGTGTAGATGTTTAAAGCTGTGCTTGTTTTAATGTTACTGTTGGTCAGTTTAATCTACAGCAATGCATCATATTCTATAAAATCATCATATTTTTGTAGCATTCCTGTTGTGAGAACCACGTATTTCTAAAAAGTCAACTTTTTATGAGAACCAGCCCTGTTTTTAACTTTCAGTATATTTAATTCAAGAAGTACCTAAAGCTGTCAGACAAATGTAGTGGAGTAAAAAGAACAATATTTGTTTCATATATGTAGTGGAGAACAATATAAAGTACCTTACGCACAGTACTTGAGTAAATTTATTTACATTCCACCACTTCTTTCCACCTTGTTCAAAAGCACTCCTGCTGCGTCCTTCATGCATATTTTTACACACCAGCATGCTCTCACCATGACATGCCACGGCGTTCCTTTATCATCTGCGTTTAAGCGCTCTCGGTGCAGCCGATAAGATAAACATCAGATCTATGCAATTTAGCTCACTTATCTGGCCTACCCAGTCAGCAAAAGCGAAGCGGGTGTCAATTTTAGTTTGCTGTATTTATTTCATTTATTACATTTCAACTCTCTATGCCTCTCTATCTCGCTCTCTGCTTAGCTCCACATTCGTTTGCCTCCCCAAACCTCTCCCTCTCTCATTTTTCTCTTTCATTTTCTTTCCCTCCCCTCTTTCCCTTTGGAGGGAGTACTTTTTAAAGATAAGGCCTGGTGGCTTCTTTAATGTCTCTCTTGAAGTGGGCTTTTTTTTCCTCACTCGGTTTTGTCGCCGGAGATGCCAACCCCACACTCCCATAATTCCCTAATATGGCCTTGCTCAACAAGCTTTTATTATTTTCTCATGGATCTATTACTGATACTTCACCATGGAGAAATCTACAAGGGAGCTATGCATTTTCAGTGCCTTTGTATGATGAAAAAAAAATCATGAAAACCATATTCTCCCCTGTGTTGCAAAGCAGGGACTGTAGAGTCATTGGATATGGGGGACAAAAAATACCACTTACTTGAAATGTGTGATCTTATGTGCACATAACCTTCAACTGCTGAACCATTCCTGGCTTGCAAACTTGAGAATTCAGTTTTGGTCTTGTCACTGTGGGCCTGCTGATTTTAGAGGAGGTTTTAGACTGTATATGGAGGGTGTCTGTTGGGGTTGGTGGTCTGTATGTGTGTGTTCTCACAGCTCATCGGGCCTTTCCCACCCTCCACAGTCTCCCATTCTGTTCCAGGTCATCTACATAGGTGGCGCTGTGATGTCCTTGTTCTTAGATGGGGAGCTGGCTCTCCCTGTGTGCAGCCTTGTTGAGGCAGCTGCTGTGCGCCTCCCCGGTGTTAAATGGAGATAAACGTGGGCGCAGTTTGAAGGCAGCCCCCTCTCTGGCTGCTGGCACAGGCTTTAATTGGTAAAATGCAGATTTTTTTTGATCAGGAGAAGGATTAGGCCCCTTATCTGTCAAGAGTATCTTACTCAAAGATGAAAAGACTGCGCTGAATTACACATGCCAATTCTAGCTCCCTGCCCCCTGCTCGCTCACTCACTTACTCACTTACTCTCATCCTCCCTCCTTCCCTCACACTCAGTTCCCCCTTATACCTCCTCCCTCCTCTTCCCTCCCTTCTTTGCCTTTTCTGTGCTCTTTTTCCCCCCATCTCTTTACACAAAGCACTTCAGCAACTGACATCACAAAAGAGCATATGATTTATTAGGCGGTGTTTGATAAAGCTAAACGGTGTTGCGGGTCCCACAGCTTAGTGAAATTGCCTTGTAAACAGGCCCTCTTTTCATGCACGCTTGCATTCTAATGCATGAGGGCTATATCCCAGAGAGAGTTTGATAAGGAGACATGGAGATGGATACTGAAGTGGGCAATGTAAGAAAATAGCAAAAAAAATGATAGGATTCTGTGTATTATAATAATCCGTGTCAAAATGTGTGGGTTTCAGCATTCGCATAAAGGGATGGAAAATAATTTTAAATCAGAGGCTTTCATTTCTTTTTTAAAAACATAAAAAGTGTAAAATTGTTTGTTTGTTGCCCTGTACCTAAGTAGCAGGGGTCTGGACCAAGAACAGTGCCTGCACCTGTGTGTATATGTACGTGTGTGTGTGTGTACCATACGTCACAGACGCCGTCAGTGTCCCATGTGTCCATGTCCCTGGTGCTGCCTGTCGTGCGACTCCCTCCTAAATCCATCTTGGTGGCGTTTTTACAGTTGTTGGCCGATAAACTGGCAGGGGGAAGATGAATAACCTGCCGCGCCGCTGCTATCAGCACCTGTTTGTCGATTTAGCCGGCCAACGGGGCCTGTCTGCTCAGCATGGAGATTATTGATTCAATAAGAATTGCCATTAGATCATGCCATTAGGTTTCCTCGGCGGCCCCTCTCCCCGTGATGTCTGTCCCCCTCTCTGTCAGCTCAGAGGCTCATGCATCACACCCGTCAACGACCTCCTTCATTTGTACAAACAGGGTGTGAGTGTGTATCCATCTGTGTGTGTGCAAGTGCGTACATGCACTCTTGTTGTGCCAGCCACCCGCGTGATCCAGCACCATGGCGCTCTCCCATCGCTCTCCAGCCAGGGGATATTGAATGCTGTTCACAACAGACCGATTGCTTGCCACAGGGATTCCCTCACAGAGAGGAAGAAAAAGAGGAGACGAGTCAGGTTTTCGGATGCTCTGACCGAGGCGGAGGAGGAGGAGGAGATCAATCTTGGGGAAACTTCACTAACGTCTGTGGTCATCTAGTCCCCAATCATTTTCTGTGGAATTAGTCTTGTTTTGTCACTTTGAAATTAAAAAATGTCAAGGGAGAATAATGGGGGTCCTTTGCGGATATATTAATGTCAATTTTACTCTTTGCTTTTACTGTCGCACACTGCTGTTACTGCGCTGACTCATTTGTCGATACTCCTCCTCTGGTAGTGCTAGGAAGTGTTGTGGTTTTGTGGTTAGAGAGGGTCAAAATGTCCCAAAGGAAGATTAAAAATAGGTTTCTGGATGTCATGGTTATATGTGGGGTCATGTTCTGGCCAGTGGGCAGTGCACTGGGAAGGTACAAAGATGCCATTGTCAAAGCAGTGTCATGCCTGGAAGGGAACTGACCCTGGGTACTTTATTTTGCTTTGGACCTGCATGTTTTATAGCTCAACAATCTTGTGAGTAAGTGCTCAAAGAAAGCAAGTTTTCCCCAGACATTTAAGAGCATTCAAAGTCAAGTCTCTATTTATCTCCCTCCCTATCCCTTGTTGCCATCCGTCCCTCTTCATTCACCCCCAAGGTAAAAAGACTCCTCTCTGCTGCTCAGGAATGTAATAATACTGGTTTCTTTTGGTCAGGATATTGTGTCTGTCTCCCTGGGTTTAAATTGCTCCTGGAAATGCACTTCAGAGGCCACCACAGTGTTGTCTCAGAAAGAGAGCCAGATGTTGACTTCGTCCCCAGAGGGTCTATGTCTACATGACTTTTTTTCTCCTCCTCACCTCCTTCATTCCTCTGTAACATCCACCACTTACCTGGTTTTACAAGACAGTAAGTGAGAAAAGAAGAACGAACACAGTGGCGAACGAAAAGAGAAGTGGATGGAGGAAGGAAACAGGTGGCGCTCACAGATATAATGCTTGGCTGGAGTTGTAAAGCCCTCGCATTTCAGATGCCTCGACTGAACTTTTGATTTCTCGCCCTATCTCCTCACCTCCCTCCCACCTCCCCTTCTTCCTAAGCCTCAGATTGGAAGTTGCCGTGGCAGCATAACTGTCAGCACTTGACATGAAGGGGCGAGGGCCCAATGTGATGCGAAGTGACAGGGTTTTATTTGAAAATCCTGCTCAAATCGGACACCGAGACTCAAAAATCTGCCTTTTTTCCCCCTCGTGTGTTTGTGTAGGTTTCAACAAAGTGAAGCAGAGAAAGAGAAAGCCTGGAAAGAAAGGAAGGAAAGAGTTAAGGGAAATGAGATGGAAGAAATTAAATTGAGAAAATACCACTTGAAAAGAAAAGGAAAACAAGACAGAGAATGTTATATTTGACTCCAATGCTGCAGATTTCCTCAAGCTGAACATCAAATCAGTTCAAGGGAAAATAAAATTACACTTCATTCTCATGTACAGACCCAGCAAGAGCTTATAATAATGCATTGATTATTGTAGTTAAACTTATGTCATCTTCTTTTCTAGCACATCAACAATGACCACATCCATGGCGAGAAGAAGGAGTTTGTGTGCCGATGGGAGGAATGCTCTCGAGAGCAGAAGCCCTTCAAGGCACAATATATGCTGGTGGTTCACATGCGCAGGCATACCGGGGAAAAGCCCCACAAGTGCACAGTAAGGATACTGCTATTTGCTTAATTTATTTGCAGATGAAATGCCATTTCACATGTAACCAGCTAACACAAGATTCGGGCTGTATGAGTGATGCCCTCTTGCTCTTCTCTCTCTTCCTGCAGTTTGAGGGCTGTGCCAAGGCCTACTCCCGCCTGGAAAACCTTAAGACCCACTTGCGATCGCACACCGGAGAGAAACCTTATGTGTGTGAACACGAAGGCTGCAACAAGGCCTTTTCCAATGCCTCAGATCGGGCGAAACATCAGAATCGCACACACTCAAATGAGGTACTGACAAACATAATTTCACATAGTATGCTCCTTTGACTTTGCTGCTTGAATGTGGTGTTCACAAGAAACATGTTTGTCACAGCTCATCTGTCTCATTTTGTTGTTTTAGAAACCGTATGTGTGTAAAATCCCAGGCTGCACCAAACGCTACACGGACCCTAGCTCCTTACGCAAGCACGTGAAGACAGTGCACGGACCGGAGGCGCACGTCACTAAGAAACAGCGGGGAGATTACCCTCGCCCCCCGCCCCAGCCCCGGGAGCCTGGGGGCAACGGCCAGGGCCGGTCTCCAGGGCAACTGGCCCTGGGTGGTTATACGGACCAAAGGGAGTACAACCATGCTACCTCAAAACAAGATGAATGTCTGCAGGTTAAGTCCATCAAGACAGAGAAGCCCATGGTGAGACTTTATTCAAGGTTTTATATCAATTTTGCTGACACTCACACCTTTAACAACATTTCGATTCTTTTTCTAATACTTTGAATAGTAATTCTTTTACCGTAACATAGTAATTTAAATGTCTAATACATAGGTTTGTGTGTGATTTAACATTGAATTGGGGGCGTGCACATTTAACACTGAAGGCTTCTAATGAGAAAACATTTTCTTTTATCCAATGCTTCGGCATTTCTCTCTTTCTCTTTCTAAGGACAGTGGGTAATCAGGTGAGATAGGTGTCCCTTCATCTTGCATTCGTAAAATATTCTGTCACTTTTTCCCTTATTGCTCGTCATTTGATTGTTGTGGACTTTTCTCATCCCGTTTTCTCATAACTGCTTGACTTTCACCCATATCACAACAGATTTGTACTCATTGTCCTCATCCCTCATGTTCATAAAAACATTATTCTTCTCATTCTATTGTACAACACTTTGAACAGTGGCAATGATATCTACCAAAGGCAATGCATTTTTTCTGAGCAATGCACATGCCTGTAATGGTACTGAAAGTATGCCTGATACTGCCCATTGTGCAGCCAAATTCATTCACACAGTAAACAGAGTAAGTACCCTCTAAACAATGTTGACACTTGATGCCAAAAAAGTACTTCCATTATTCTTCAGTGCAACATAGTTCCTGAAATTCAGTAAACAACCTAATTTGGAACTAGTTGGTTTCACAAAACGTATTTATCCCATTTGCCTCTGAAAACCATCCAAAACATGATTTGTCTTTTAATTTTTTTGTCAGTCTCAAGTGAATCACAGGGGGAGGCATTACTCATGCCCCAATAATGTACAAAACATTGTCTCCCAAATATTTCTTTTTTCCTAAAAGAAAAAAATGCAGAATTTGGTTCTTAGGTTTGGACAGCCAGCTCAAACTGCAGTGATTATGCAAGATGATAATATGAATTATCTTTCATAATGGTTAGTCATCTATCATTGCCTAATGTTTTAGGGAATGCATCCTTCAAAAGATTACATTTTATCATTGCTTGTTACATATGACTCTTTATACATTCTACTGTGTTACCTGAAATAAACCTAATAATAAATAAAACTGCTTTTCTTTCTTTCCTCCCCTCTCCCAATCTTTTCGTCTTTCCTGGTCTGCGTCTGTCAGGCGTCTCAGCCAAGCCCTGGCAGTCAGTCTACATGCAGCAGTGACCAGTCCCCCGTCAGCACCTATCCCAGCAGTGGAGTCCAGCTTGCTGTGAGCGCCGGACGCTCGCCAGGGGAGGGGCTGGAGGAGGACGAGGAGAATGAGGAAAACGAAGAGGAGGCATATGAGGAGGGTGAGCCGGCCCCCATCATGGACTCCACAGTCTCCACGGCAACCACGGCCATGCTGACCCTGCAGGCGAGGCGATGTGTTGGCCGCCCCCTGCGCTGGATGGAGCACATCAAGATGGAGAGGCTGAAGCAGGTCAATGGAGCGCTGCCCAGGCTGGGGCCCCTGTCCCCCACACCGCCCCCAAAAGGTTCCACATTACCCAACATCCTGGGGAAGGGTAGGGTTAACTTTTTTAACATAAAAATTTAATTTTGTTTGAAAAACCTTTTTCTAAATGATCTTACAATGTTTTCCCAAAGTCTACCACTCTCACACATTCTCAACAGCATGTAGTATCCTTATTTCAACATGTGGTTGAGCTCATGTATACAGACTTTACACATCACCACAAATATGTGTATAAATCATGCTTTGAGAAATAAATTATCCTAAATTCCATCTTTCCCATTTTAGCTGAAACATTCAGGCAAAACAAATGCTTAAAATGTACTGTTCCGCTGGAAAATGGTATCAAAACCACATCAAGCCGTATATCATATCAGGAAACACAGCATGTAACAATGTTTCATGGCCGCTCCCTGTTGTCTATGGCAACATCTGTTTGCGGAATCTCTCCGCACTTACACTGGCACAGCCTTTTCTTTCCCATCCTCCTGTAATCTCCCTTTCTCCACATAATTTCCGTGTTCTCTCTTATCAGTGTCCAAACTTTCTTCATTCCTTTTTCTCTGTCTGTGTTTCTTCCCAGGGTCCTGTCTGGGCAGGCAGTGGGGGGTGTCTGCTCCTCAGCCACCTGCTCATGCTGAGCTGGGCTGCACAGAGCTAACAGTGCTTAATTTGCTCCGAGACCGGCGTGACAGCAGTGGAAGTGCCACCAGTTCGGCCTACCTGAGCAGCAGCCGCCGCTCCTCAGGCATCTCCCCCTGCTTCTCCAGTCGACGCTCCAGCCAGGCTTCCCAGAGTGAGGGTACGATGGCAGCTTCCCACCACCGCCGCCTCCACAACCTTAGCTCCACCGACTCTTACGACCCCATCTCCACTGATGCCTCCCGCCGGTCCAGTGAGGCAAGCCAGTATGGAGGTGGGGCAGGAGGAGGGGGTGGAGGGATACTCTCAGGTGGGGGCTGTGGGGGTGTAGGAGGAGTAGGTATAGGAGGGGGAGGGGGGTCACGGGGGATGCTCACTTTAACCCCAGCACAGCACTACCACCTGAAAGCAAAGTATGCAGCTGCAACTGGCGGCCCACCTCCCACGCCTCTACCCAACATGGAGCGCATGAGCTTGAAGACTCACATGGCCATGATGGATGAGTGTGGTAGCAACCACTCTTTGCCGCCTCTAGTCAGGCCACATCGCTGCAGTGATGGCACCAACGGGTACACTAATGGGTATATGGGACATGCAGGTTATAGGAGGAGGGTTCTCTATCCTGGCGAGGGACCAATGAATGGGAACCGGAGGGCCAGTGACCCAGTGAGGACGCAGGCTCCTGATATTTGCAGTCTGCCCCCAGTGCAACGCTTCAACAGCCTTAACAACCTCCACCCTCTTCCTCCTCTGTCTCATCATTCTACACCTGAAACTCGCAACTTTAGCCTGCAGAACTACACACGCTCAGAGAGCAACCTGCAGAGAGGCCTGCAGCACTCACCATACACTCCTAGCATCGCAGAACACGCAGCCTTAGAAGCCCTGGCAATGGAAGACAATGGGGAGGCTGGCCTGTTGCTTGGGGATGAGGATGTGCTACCAGATGACTTGGTGCAGTATCTACACTCCCAGGTTCAGATGGACGGTGGCTCCTTCATGCACATTGAGGACCAAATAGCTTCTAGCCAAAGGGACACCTCACATCCATCTATGGAGGAGATAGAACCGATCCAGAATTCAGGGTTGAATATGGCCTACCCTGGGTCCCACAGTCTCCAGCAGCAGCAGATAGTAGAGCGGAAGAGCCCTAGTAAGCTTCCCATCCAGTGGAATGAAGTGAGCTCCGGGAGTACTGACAGGTCTCCTCAAAGGGACCAAAACCAGCAGACACAGTGTGGAAGGTGGTCTGGCACAGAACATGGACCCGTATCTGCGCTCTTTGGCAGGTTCGGAAACATGGTGGTCCAGCAGCAAGTGTCCCTTGATTTCCAGAACAGTTGTGCCCAGGCTAATCAGTCTCAAAGTCTTTGCTGTGTCAACCCTGGGGTGAAGCAAGAGACATCACCTAACTCCTGCATGGAAATGAGAGGTACCGGTCACAACTCCACAAACACCTTTAGAAGGCCCAACGTCTCACAGATCATCGATGGGTCTCTTCCGCAGAGCTTCAAACAGCAGGCCTCCAATGGACCTCAAAAACAGAGCCACTTCCAGCAGAACCACAACAGTAGCACCTCTTGCCAGGTTGGGAACAACCTAGTCCTTAGCAGGGCCCCCATGGACAACCTACTCAGCCTCTCCCAAGGAACTGCTCTTCATCACAATCGGCAGATCCATCACCCCCGCCCACCGATCAACAGTTACAGGAACTTGGTCAGGACGCAGCAGTACCTCAACACAGAGAACTCCAGTGAAATCCAGACTAGTCTCAACCAGCAGCAACAACTGCAGAGAAGTGGGGACCACTGTTCTCTTGCGCATCAGGTATCTGGGCTGAAACTAGAGGCCCCAGACCATGCATACATAGAGCCGGGCTTTGGTGACTGTCTCTCTTATGAACCAGTGGATCACAAGGCCTCCTCGTTCCCTGTGCTAGAGGACCAGTGCTTGCTGAACTCCATGGCTGAGTCTGTTGGACAAGATGGCAGTGGCAGTGGGAACTCGGTTGCACTTCTTTCTCCTGGTGCAGACCAGGTGACCAGCACGGTAGAAGGCAATGTGCCTGGTGTATTAGATGAAGATGTTAGTCTGGACTTTGGTGTCATGCTGGAGGATGGCTTTGACCAGGGTAGCCTGGTCTCAGGGGTGTTGAGTCCTTCCATCTTCCAGAGTCTGTCCAGGACCTCATCACGCCTGACCACCCCTCGAGCATCCGCAACCTTCCACAGCGTGGCCCCTGGCCTAAACAACATGGCAATTGGAGACATGAGCTCTCTCCTCACCACACTCGCCGAGGAGAGCAAGTTCCTGGCTATCATGCAGTAGCTGCTCTCTCTCTCAGCTTTCTCCTCCCTTAGGAAAAATGGAAAAAAGGAAGAGAAAAACTCTGGTGTATGTGAAGATTAAGACCAAAGTGGCAATTATGAGAACTTTATTATGTACTTAAAAGTGTTGCGGAACAGGCAGTTGCCATACCCATTTATTTTGTAAAAATGTCATCCCAGAGACAAACTGGGATGTGTCAAAATGATGTATAGATAAATAGTTATATTCCTTTTATGGAGTGTAGGCTATTTTTGGAAGCTCTTCTCTTTGTATTAAGGTGTGATGGTGAGCAAAAGCTCACTTCTTAAACAGTATTCTGTGTATTGTCACTGTTTTTGCTGTACACGCTGATGGTAAAAATGCATGTAATCAAGGTTAAACATGAACACTGTCTATATAAGTACATAGACTAGCCCATGTGCCAAGTATCTGCCATTCTGATCTCACAGGTACAAAACCGCTACATCCATTCTCGTTACAGGTCAGACATGGGTCGGTGATTTAACAGGCCCTGATGAAAACATTATATATCATAGGTTTTAATAAGTGGTGTATTTACATTTGTTGTCATTTTGTTTGTATGTTACTTTTGTGAACCTGTAAATGTTTCAGTGCTTCTACCAAGTGGTGTTTTTGTCAAGAGTAACTGCGGAATGGTATCGAGTCCAAAAAATGGACACATCCAAGTCTTCAAGGCATCGTAGATAGTCGTCTATTTGATATCTAAATGGCTCGATTTAGTTAGTCTGGTAAGGTACTCACAAGTGTATATAACAGTGTTTTTATATTCTGTTTGTGATATCTGATTATTGACGTTTGATTGCACGGTTGCTTAGAGCTGACGGACATTTTTTCCTTGATGATCAAAGGTCCCATTTGGTGCTTTATGTATGCTTACATGAATAGACAGTTCTTCATGTGCTCTGGACCACTGCTGCGATTTAAGATCAACAGTGGTCCACAGCACATTTCTCATAATGATAAATGCTGTAAAGTGATGTGTTTTGTTTCATAGGAAATCTGCATCTGTATTTTCTCCAAAGCTCTTAAATTCAGAATGTGTACTGCCATCAAGTATTGCAGTGACTTTGTCAACAGTGTTAGTATTGCCTTGCAGTCGTATGCGACTGAACACAGAATATTGAGTAGTTTACCTTTTATTTGGCATCAAAGCAATGAGGTACAAATTGTTTTATTGTTCTTTGGTACTTTTGTCATTTTTGTAGTTGTGCATTGTGGTGTTTTGTTTTCCAAAAAAAGTAGAAATAATTTCCTTTTGAAAGAAGGAAATCACATTGAGGTATGTGCCTTATAAGTATCTGCCTGTCGGTAAAGAGAAAGATCACTGCCAATCTTCCATTGTGAATTATAAAAAAAAATTAAAGATAAACATTTAAAGTGTCTTGTGAGACCAGAAAATAGATAAAATGACAGAACATTTATATAAGAAAAAGTCTGAATATCAGAAAAGTTAATTTGCAAAATGCATTCTACTTTTGTTTGTTTTGGGTTTTTTAAGTTTTCACATTTATTGTGCTCTTTTATATATAATGTGTAAATACAGTACTTTCTGTAGATTTAGCAGAGGAAATTGGGAGTATCCTGGGGCCAATAAAGAATTGACTTTGAAAGCAGGGATTCCCAGGCCCTGGGTAGAGGCCAGACAGATATGGCTCCGAGCGGAGCTTCAAGGGCCCAGCACTGCCCCTCCGCCAGAAGAGCCACTTTGCTCTTTTATTACTGACTACAAATGTTTGTATGGTTTTAATAAAAATGGAAATTATATTTTAAGTCTCTTTTCCTCTTTTCATGCTGCTTTTGATAATATATGAATTGTGTTGGATTGAATTATAATTTTGCATAGAGTTGGACAATACGGCCAAAAATGTTGTCACAATAAAAAGTTCCATATCTTTCAATATCGATAATTATCATGATAAGTATCAAATACTTGTTTCTTTTGAGTTTAAAGAAGGATTTTTGCTCCTGGTGAACTGTTAATTGTGGTTTAAACTCTTCTTTATGATCAACACTTGATGCCAAACAGTGGAACATTTAAAACAGTTAAATAAAATCATTGTTTAAAAATATGCATGCATAAAATTAATTAGGAGCTTTTTCCTCAACAAAATAAACATCTTAATTTAAAAAAAGTCCTATTTCTTGTACAGTCCAAGTGAATAAAATCAAACATTTATGGAATATTTATTGAACATTTGTAATATCGTTATTGAATTTTTTTTTTATTGTGATAATTTTTGTTAATTTTATTGTCCAGCCCTAGTTTTGCTTCTTTGGAGAAGATAGAAGATAAACTACTTCTGTAGTTGTGCACACACTTTGTATGTTAATATATATCAAAGTGATTACCTCAGACCATCCCCATCCAAAGAAACCAAAACCAACACAGTAAATAAATTTATAGCTGGATGTTATGTATATGCTAATACAGGATGTGTCACTCCCATTTTAAAAAGAAAAGTTCCAAGATCAGTGACCATCAGTAAATTCATTCATGGAGAACATCTAGTGCTTCTAATGCCCTCTTCTGATCATCTCAAGCAATTACAGTTACATTGCAAGCCAAGAGCTATGCGGTGTGTGAATTTCATCCTAATGAATTTGATAGCATGGTTATCCAATTACTTGTTTGGTTACATATTCACACTAAAAGCAGGTGTGCCCTCTTCTCTCTATGTTGAATTAAAGCCAGTAGGAGTGAGTATCCCTGCTCATTCACACCGACATCTTTACCAGTGGTTATTCCACTACAGCCCACATCTATTTACAGACCCTTTAAGGCTTACAGACCCATCAGCTCATATCAGAAGTCCTTTTAGAGAGCTCTTGCACCATTTCCTAACTTCCTGGACGGAGAAAAATGGGAATCTATTCTAAGCTAGTCTCCCATTATTGCTTTTTAGAAGCTCAACACAAGTGCAATCATGTGACCGAAATGAAGGGTACAGTAACACTTTCCACTGCAGAGCGAGCATGAGAGCTGTAAATTGTTCCAACTGGATACAAGATCTTTTTACTTTTGATGCTCTGAGGAAGCAGCAGTATCTCCTTTCACTCTTGTGCCATCTGCAAACTGCACTTACTGGGGTACGAGCATTAAAAATACCCTTTTGGACTGCTGACATCCAGTTGAGAAATCTGTGCAGATGTTCCAAGACTGTTTCACTTCCTATCCAACACTTTAAAATTTTTTATGAATCAAGCTTTTGATAAATAGGATGTACAAGACAACATTATTCACCATTCCAACATGTTGGGGATAGAATGAAGAAAGGGGGGCTGGCAGGTATACAATAGGAAACATTTTATTACTAAAAAGTTGTCTTATACTGAAGGTCCTCTTTCAGCAGCGTTTCCACAACTATTCTTTATTGAAATCACAAGATTGTTTTTTACCACTTAAATGGAAAAAACCCTCTAATAAATCACACATGAAATGACATTAACTGTGGACTATATACACAACAATGGGAGAGGAGGGGCACAGGTGTGGCGTCAATAGGCCAGCATTGTTTGGTGTTTTAACACACTAGGCTCGTACAGGAGGCACTTGAATGTGAGAGCCTTAAGAGCCAGGACCTAGCCAGAGTGCTGGAGGGGGAGGAAGGTAAAAAAACAAAAACAGAAATGCCCAGCAACAGAAAACAATGACTACCTGCTTTGAAAACAAACAGAATCATGTTGGAGGAGTAGATAATATGCTTCTATTCCTTCGGTTCAGACCTCAAGGCCTGACACTTGGTTAGGGGTTGGCAGATGCCGTCACATGTGGGACACTGATGCACATACAGAGCATTTACACAGGCCTGCACCACAGAAATCTAGAGCACAAAGGGTGCACATTCAAAAGCATGCATCGGCCCACAACACGAATTGTGGTTCAATAAGAAATGATGTATTTAGATATCTGCAACTACAACAAAACTCAACTGTCTGCTGCTTGAGATTGTTAATGCAATAGACATACAGTATTTACAGGATTTATATTTTTCTTTAAAACATCTGTCACTTCAATGCCAGTTAAATTTAAAAAAAAAAAAAAAGTCCATAACTGGATTGCTGGGTATAACGGGAAGTTTACAATGATAAATCGCAGAATGAATGTCTTCAAGAATGGCTACCATTTAAGGATTTATTTACAATAAAACACAATTATGTATCAATAAAGAAAATAAAGTTGAGGAAGAACAAAAATCGATGTCGGTCAGCGGATTTCCTGTCAGAGCTGGTTTAGTGGTTGGTTCTGTCCGCTCTGGGAGTGTGTGGCATTCAGGGTGTCAGATCTTCTCCTGGATAAAGGGGTGCTGCAGAGCCTGGTTGATACTGATGCGTTTGGCTGGGTCCAGCATCAGGGTGCCATCCAGCAGGTCCTTCAGCTGCATCACCTTCTTCCTCTGGTCCTCAGGCAGTCGCTGGCCTCCTATCATGTCTGCCAACAGGTCTTTGGTGGGGTTGATGGTGCTCATCACAGTCACCTTCTCCTGATAGGGCAGAGAAATAAAGACAGAATCAATAATGATGATAACTACAGCACATTTTCAGTATGTGTCATACAGTAAGATCTGAACAGCTACTAATACTAAAAACATTATATACTTACATATAAAACCATAATTATATATAAAAATTGTATACAATGTTAATTTTCATCAGGTGAGATGTACCAAAGAAGCGAGAAGGAACACCTTACCCTTTCTGTCACTTTGTCTACTTCGATGTACAGGAAGTTCAAATTCTGATCGAAGTGCTGGTCTTTGAACAAGCCTTTACGGATCATCTGAGGAGAGAAAACAACACTATTGCATCAGGCATAACTTCTCTAACACTGCATGGAACAGCAACACGTCTCAGTACATCTAGGAAAGGAAAACAATAACTCAAGGAACTGAAATTGTATGATGCAATTTCACCTTGTTGGGCATCTTGCCCTTGAGGTCCATCGCTAGTTTGATCATGTGATTGTTGGAAGATCCAGGAAACAGGATTTTGCCAGTGTAAAGCTCATATAAAGTGCAGCCAACAGACCACATGTCAATCCCATAGTCATACGGCTTTCCTATGACTGAGAGAAAGAAATTGTGAGCCACATCCCGGTCTGAATTCAACTGCCGAATGGTGAGATTAGTGATTTACACAAATAATGCAACTTACTGATTTCTGGAGCTCTGTAGAATCTACTGACCAGGTATGGTGTGATGTCGTTATCAGCAACATGGGATGCAGAACCAAAGTCACACAGCTTCAAAATGGTCTTTGACTCATTCACCTTTCAAGGACAAAACCATAATTAGTACACACACAAGATAATGCCATTTTAAATCAATCATTCTATAATCTGAATTAACTTGATTTAAGATTGAGTATTTACACCGTACCAGGATATTGTCTGGTTTGATGTCAGCATGGAGGATGTTGCATCGTTTGAGCAGCTTGAGGGCCAAGAAGAGCTGCTGACTATAGGAGCGCACAGCCTTGATGTGGAGCCCAACATCTTTACCGTATTTCTTCAACACCTCTCGCAAATTCATACTACGGATGAGATGGAAACAGGTTACTTAGGATGGCCATCATGCTGCAGGCACCAGTGGATGCACACATCTCAAACGACATTAACAAAGGAATAGTGTTTCCTTTTTCAGTACCTGAGAGGCTCAAATACCAGACAAAGATGCTGCTTGTGGTAGAAGTGCCTGAAGAGGCGAAGGCAGTGGAACTTGTCATCAGGATCTGCGTCATTTAGTTTTTTGAGGAATTCTAACTCTTTCAACCCGGTCTTCTGCCTATTGACCAAAAAAAATAAAAATATATGTTGTTCACCAATGCAAATTCAATCAAACTAACAGTACTGTACTTATATACTTGCTTAGACATAAAACGTTCAAATTTGTATTAAATTGTTTTTAGTTCCTATAAAAAAAAGGTCTGACTCACATGAGCTCATTGTTTCGGATGATCTTGACTGCCACCTCCTGGCCGGCCCTGGCAGTGTCCCTGGCTCTGATCACGTTGCTGAATACTCCCTGGCCAGTGTATCCATACACATCATAGCGCTTGTCAAGTGTCTCCCCGATGTTCACTCCTACATAGAAAAACAATCCACACAGTCTTAGCGACAGGGAGGCTGCTTTTAAAAAGCAAACAGACATAGATGAGTGCGATTAACACACTCGACAAGCCTTCAAAGGAGACACTGCTTATATTAAGTTGTAATGGTACATTGCCAGGACGTAAAGCAAGCACTGATAAGAGTTTCCACCGATATTGACACAAACTATGTCACAGACATGACACCTATCATGAGGCAGCACTTACGGTAGTAACCCTCAGCATCCGTCCAATTGTCCCTGAGGTTAGGGTTCTCTTTGAAGTCCTTCCCTACACCTGCTGCTCTCATCCTGGCACTCTGCAAAACACCACAAAAACTAGGTCATTTGCTCAGCACCAGCGGCTCAGTCTTCAGTTGTTTCCTATTATCTTTTTCTTTGCAGTGTAAATTATGGATATATTACAATTTAGAGGAAAATTTGAGTAACTCTCAGATGTACTACAACATTTGACATGTAGATTTTCCTAAATCCCAAGAGAAAATACTTACATCAAAGTCAGCAGCAAACATGTCATCTGACTCTGTAAACATGTCAGGGGCTGAAGGTTTCTTTGGGTTGGCTCCTGAAACAAACAAAAACAAAAACAAACAAATAACAGGATGAGTTTCTAGTCACCCACCATGTTGTAAAACAGAATATCTGGAACGTGTTTGATTCACATACTCTGCAGAGATCAAAATATGCTGCAGGTGGCAGAGACACCCAGGCTTTGGATTACAAGCCAGCAACTGAATGAACACATGACAGAAAGAAACAAAATTAAAATCCCTGCATCACACAACTCTGCATTTTTCACACAAATCAAGCCACCAAATGTCATTTTAGTTTTGCATAGGCCTGTATTCTTTGGCCAGTCTGTGACATAAAAGTGTGAAATAGGCCACAAAAAAATCAGATAGTTTCAAACTGCAGGGAAGTGCAAATATGAATGAACATTTATAGTTCAATGAATTTAAAAGGCAGGCAGAAATGCTACCAATCAGGTATCACCATTGTAAATTTGACTTCCTCCATATCTGCTAAACTGACCATGACTGAACTTGGAAACCGTAATTGTAAGAATGAAGCCATTTGGATTCCAACGAAAATCAGAGAGAAAACGGAGATTGCTGTCCCTGGTAGAGCTTTTAGCTGTTCAGGTTTTGATCTCCTCCATGTTCACAGAAGTCTGAGCTCTTCAGTGATGAAGTGGAGCAGAAGATTTTCTTTAGAGCTTCATTTCAAAGGTTCAAGTGATGGATGAGGCAAGAGGGAAGATAAGCTGCAATATTCTGTAGTTACCTCGGTCAAGCTAACCCCATTCAGCCACAGATATACGAACATATGGAGCCACTTTTATACTTGACCTCTTTCCAGTTTAACTAAGATTTTAAGCCAAACATGATTGATGTCTTCTTGGAAACTTGTATAACTATCCCTCAGACTAGCAGATATGGAGGAAAAAAAGCACTGATTGGTCATGATGAGAGGAATTATATCCGCCACATGTGTGTTTAGGATTGGCCGGTCTGCGTGCCAACATGCACATAAATCTGAACTATTCCTGTGTAAATATATCGAGGAAAGATATTTCATTTTTGCATCTTGTTCCAATATTCCACAAACATTTTAAATAAATTTATTGCATGTTGACATTTGCAGTTGACTATGGAGCACACACCTGGCGGTGTGGTTCATTCAGTTGGCCTTGTATGCCAACAGATTTGATCATTTTGACCAGGACATTACCGTCTTTCTCCTGGGCGATGAGGTTGTGCTTGGCTTTGATGCTGGCCTCAAAGGTGTTGAGGTTCTCTCGTTCATACTCCTTGACATCTGCTGCTACTCGCTCCAAGATGTCATCAGGTGAGGGTGATCGGCTGCGTGTGCTGCTCTGAGGGCTGCTGGGCTCCGACACCATGTTGGAATCCTCATTTCCAACCTTGTATTTCTGTACAACGGCAGAAATTGCGTGACCATAAGAAAACATCATAAGTCATGGACATTTGTAGTGTTATTTGTTTCCAGGTAGACAGACCACTATATTAGAGCATGACTTCTGTAACTTCTTCACAAATACTGGACTGATATGGCAACTAATAAAGACGCAGGCTTGGATCAATAGAAACATACAGACCTGGACAATAGCCATGCGCTGCTGGCGGCGCTGTTCAATGAGAGCCTCCTCATCTACCTCCTCTCCATCAAAGTCCTCTAACCTGGAAGCACACACAAGGCTTTAAGACACAGAGCACATGTTACTGTTCTCATCAGGACCAACATGAGTAAATTCTGAGGTAGCACATCTACCACACATTGTCTGACCGATTTCCTAAATGTGAACGCTTTTCTTTTGGGCAATGAATTCAATCTGATATCAAACGCGGTTGCTAAGAACAAGCTTAATCCAATATTACTCAATTAGTTAGAAGTCATGGTTGCCGTCAACGTATATTGTTTCTAAATAAACTTTCAGTCGATTGTAGTGATTGTAGTATCAGATCAGCATCCTGTGTGTTACATACTGTGAATTTAACAATACAGAATCAAAAAATACCTTTTTACATTTTCTTGACATTTTGCATTGTCTTTGAACTAAAATAGAATGTAGCTCATTTTTCCTTGATATAGTTTCACATGTGACGCACAATATTGAATCAACTGCCTCTGTATGTAGAGCAGATGTCCATGGTTTGCCTCTTATATATGCTTTTTTTTTTTTACTCACACGTCTTCCTCTGAGGATTCCTGGTCGACTTTCATGCCCTCTGAGAGGCTGCCCTTGAACTTGTCCTCGTCTCTGCTGCGTCTTCTTCTCCGCTCCCGATCGCGTGACATTGAGCGTCGGTACTGTCTGAGTCTGCCATATCGGTCTCTCTCCCCAGATCTACAAAGCAGATTGTTTATTGCCTCAAAAGTTTTAACCTGAAAAATGTCTCCCACAATTATACTGTTTTACTGGGAGACACCAAATGCAAGCAGAGCTCCAGAGACGAACACTAACACAGAATAGGTCAAGACAATGTCCCCAAAAACATGACAAATGCCTGACTGAATATAGAAAGTCAATTTGGTTACATTCAAAAAAGTTGAGTAAAGAGTGCCATCACCTGTGTCCCAGTGGAGACCGCCTGCGGGGGGAAGAACGGGAGCGTCGTCGTGGTGACGGGGACCTTCGTCGTAGAGGTGAGCGGCTCATCCTGCCCCGATAGGGTGCTCTGGGACTGTTCTCTCGTGATCTCTCTCTGCCTGGCCCCGCATCTGGCCGTGGGCGCTTCCTGTAGAAACACCAGGTGAGTGGACGAACAAGCTGAACTGGACATTCAACATAAGCCCCTTTTCCACTGCACCAGCTCAACTCGCCTCGACTCTATTAACCTTTTTTGTTTTTCCATTAGGGAAAAGTTGTACTTCTACCTGTTAACCGGTACTTTTTTTTCGTATCACCTCCGTCGAGGTTCCAAGCGAGCTAAGGGGATACTAAAATGTGACGTGAAAACACAGCTGACTGCTGATTGGTCAGAGAGAATCATCACTATTCACTGCATCATCATTGTGCGCCGGACAGAACCAGCAACAGAAAGTTTTATATTTAACAATCTTTATACACTATAATCATCACAAAATCCACTTCTGAGAAGTTTTGAGGTGAGAATTCAGCTGTGTAGATTTTGAATATTGACAGTTTTACAAATAGTGATGGAACAAAAATGTGCTTTAAAGTTTTCGGGAGTTGAGGAGCTCTGCAAGTGGTGGTGGGGGGAAGCCTGCGCCAAGCTGTGGGAGGAGCTCGCAAGGCCGGCCAGTCACTCGCTCTCAGAGCCCTCTGATCCCACCGTCACACAAGGGGAAAACACAGCTATAAGGTTTTCATACTGCTTATCTGTCTTTATATTGTGAGTAATGTTGAAATATTTTAACTTAAATCAAGAGACAGCTGTATGTGGGTCACTTGTGTGTGAGTCGCACTGAAAATTACGTTGCGGCAGTTGTGTGTAACGTCGCTTTGATGACCAGTTACAATGAGGGGTACTATCTCTGGGTACAATCTGCAACAGAAAACTGAGGACGGCGGGTCAAAAACCGAGTTGATGTGAGTTGAGCTGGTACTACTAATGGAAAAATGGCAATGGTCATTTGAACAAAACTGTTGCTGTGGAGAAGAACCATGAAGGACCATCGGTGAAAGCTTTCAAATACTATATATGTGTATTTTTGCCATTTCACAAAGCCACTCTGAAGTCTTATGTTTTATAAATGAACAATGAAATATCAAATACTTGAT
This sequence comes from Lepomis gibbosus, assembly GCA_029875015.1. Taxonomy (NCBI): domain Eukaryota; kingdom Metazoa; phylum Chordata; class Actinopteri; order Centrarchiformes; family Centrarchidae; genus Lepomis; species Lepomis gibbosus. The sequence continues at coordinate 22,193 of JAPMOB010010091.1, read as the reverse complement.
CTCTGTACAGCTTTTAGAATCAGTCAGATTGTTATTGATTTGTGTGGGTTTTCACTCTGATTCACCCACTGCAGTCAACTTACTTTACTAAGACAAGTTATGAAGACAAAACAACTCTAGTGCACCAACCTCAGCGGTGAGTCCTGCCTGTCAGCATCCCTCCTCCTGACATCTGGCGAGCGGCTGCGGCCTCTCCTGGGGGGAGACCTTATTCTGGATGGAGAGTTGCTCTGTTTCGATGTCCTGTCCGAGGCACTGGCAGAGGGGTGGTGGGAATCTCTGTGGCGAGGGGACGCGCTCCTTTTTCGCATGGGGCTTTGAGGCCCTCGTCTATGAGGGGAGCGATTCTCTTTTCCAGATGAAGCGTCCTTGGATGGGGACTTGGCCGGTCGCTTGTCCCGGTCAGCATCTGAGCGACTTGGCCGCTCTCGTACAGGTGATCTGGAGCGTCTGCCCGCTCTCTCCTGGTTTGGTCTGTCATCCCGCTGTGGAGAGGAACGTTTATCAGTGCGGCCTTTCTGCTCTCCTCTCGAACTGGAGGGGGAGTTGGACTTCCTAGTTCTCTCCTTGGACCTGTCAGTGCTGTCCGAATGCTTTCTGTCTTTTGACCTGCTCCTACCGCGGCCTCGATCTTTAACACCTGAGTCCTTGGAGGATTTGGTCACCTTGTCCTGCTTAGACTCCTTGACCTGTGCTAGCCTGTCCACAGACTTACTCCGACTACGGCGCTTGGCGCTGGACTTACTGCCCTCTGTTGAGTCCCGTCTAGATTTCCCACTCTTTCCCCCTCTGGGAGATATGGGTTTACCTGAGCTGCCCCTTTGACGCTGTTCTCCATTCCTGATCCTAGCTTCCCCATCCTCTTCTGATCCAGAGTTATAACCCTGAAGGATCAAGCCCATGCCCGACTGAACCTTGCCCTCCATCAACTGGCTGTCCAGCTCAGCTTTGATCATGGCCCTCTGTTTCTCCAAATCCTCCAGCAGGGCCCGGTCGTCCAGACTTGGATTTCCGGAGGAGGGGGAGGATTCAATTTTTCTGTGGCTGGAGGCGCCGAAGAGGACAGCACCAGAGGTGGCGGAGGCCTCTTTGCGTTTGTGTTTCCGGTGTTTGTGACGATGCTTGCGTTTGCGGTCCTTGTCCTCATCAGAGGCATGCTTGTGCTTTTTGTGCTTACTACGATGCTTGTGTTTTTTCCTCTTGTGTTTACCGCTGCTACTGTGATGTTTGGACCCCTCTTCCGTCTTTTCGCCATTAGTCACTGCCTCCTCCTAGGATGAGACAACATATAGGACCTTCTCATTATTTACATTTTTAGATATATAGATATGAATATAGCTACAATCTCTTTTGTTGGATTTCATGTGGTTGCACTCTTTCAGATTGTATTGTATTGAATTCTAATTAGGGATGAAAAGCTGAAACGTGATCATAACAGCGTGGATATGGGCATTATTTGAGTTATGTATTATTTCTCTGTATGCATGTTAGTTAATTAGTTAAGTATTTGTGATGTGCTTCTCCATCATAATCCTATAAAGACATTCAAAATTACTACAAAAACAAATTAAAAACGAAATTTTAGGAAGGGGGCAGGACTAAGAATAAAATTAGATGTGCTGTTAAGCTGGGGTTGAATCTAAAAAAAAAATGCTAAAACATTATACAACAAACATTATTTGTTGTCCAGATTAAGGTGCAGACATGGCGCACCGCTGCCACTTCAGTTTGAGACAAACAAAATTGAGACTGTTTCGGTTAAAGTGGATTTAATCTACATTTAAGGTAGAAAGTTTAGATCAGAATTATGGCTTCATACCACTGACGACATTGGGGTCTTGCTGCCATCCACCCCTACCTCTTCTTCTTCCTCCTCCTCAGACATGTCTCCGCTGTCTTCATTTCCACTTCTTTCATGGCTTTCCAGATCCTGCTTCCTGTTTATAAGAGAACAATCTTAAACACTGAGAACACAATATTACACATTAGTGCAGAAATGCCCAGTCAATTAATCACAATTTCTGATAAATTGACTCTGTGGGCAACACCGGTCCAAAACGAATCCAGATGTTATAAAGCTGATCATGTGTCAGCCATGACATGATCGATCCACAATAAGAACAGTTTCTATACAAAAATGATATATAGCACATGAAAAGCGAATCATTGCATTAATTGATGACGACTATAATCCGTAGGCCTAATAATAAGTCATCCAGTTTGTACAGGAGCTTTATATTGTTGTCTCTCCCCCAACACTAGTGAAAACTAGCAGTCAGGGCACCAGTGACTTTTAGTATTTCCCCACTATCTATCTGTGCTGTGGTGAATCGACTTATTTCACTTCAGTAATACGACCACAAACAAAACAAACGTAAGAGGTTTTATATACATACCGGTAACGTTAGTATGTAATTTGTGAAAACACAATTTAACCTGTTCCCCTCGTCTTCCAGCGTTAACTGGCAGATAATGTGCAAATATGTTGCGAAATAATCCATTGCTTGCACTATTGTGTTTTTAGCAGGTGCAGTAAGCTTGCATTTAGATCAGGTACACCAGGGTTACGTAATGTGCCGAATTAAAACAAAGCAGTAACGTTAACGATAATGGCCACAACTTTTTGCGACAGAAAGCTGCTTATTAGTGTGGCAACGATCACGCAAACTTATTCGCTCTTCCCCTCAGCATGACCGCCAAGATGATTTTCACACACTAGCTTAGATCCGCTAACCGTTCTTAGCAAACTTAAAGCTAGCAAGCTACATCCTAAAGGTAGCTTCTAGCCATGCTAACTTACGTTCAAGGAGCGCTGTTTACTATTAAATAGCGATGTTTGATTACATGTATCCGGACACGTACATTTTATGGAAGACAATACACAACACTGTAGTTCACGCACACTTGTATTTGCTTTGCGTTCAGCGAAACTTAATGCTATGTAAGCTAAAGACCGTTAGCTAGTTGGCTAGGAACGTTAGCCTGCCGCTGACAAGTAATTTGGCCCCGGCAACAACGTGAACCTGCTTCTCTGCGGGACTCTGCTTTTCTGACTTACGGAACAGTTCGCGTTTGATTTCGGATGAGGAAGACGCTTGCACCTTATTCCCACGAAAGTCTTATGTTTAATTAAACGACTTACACGTGTTCGTTCCCATTATTCATTCTGCTGGACGCGATGTCCATCTCAACGTCGGCCATTTTCCTCGGCTGAGGAGTCTTTTCTTCTTCGGTTATTTGGACCACAGAAGTGCAACGATAAAGAAAATGCTGATGGGCCCTCTGTTAGGCTGGCGGCGCACTGCAACTGGGATGTGCTGGGATGAAATTTGTATTTTGTCCACCAGGGTGTATGTTTGTGCAGCTTAAAGTTTTCAATTAATTAACACAAAAAGAGGTTTGAATAAATATCAAATCAAATCATCAAGTTATTTGCAGTGCAAAATCACCATGCAGCATCACCCTAATATGCTTTCAAAAAATACACACGATTAAATACACAAGATATATCATGTCAGGGTAAAAAAAAAGAGAGTGAATGAATAATGTCCAGCTGTAAAATAATAAGCCAGCATGAGTTGACAGAACGGTGCCAACAGGACTGGTGAGCCAAAATAAGGCAAACAACTGCAGAAACTATTCTTTTTTTGTCTTTTTATTATTAGAAAACCTTTCCAAATGTTTCTACACTGTGCCTAATTGGTATGCTCAACAAAATTGTGACATGAGTGCTTGATTTTAGGAAAATATCAGAAGAATGTGTCTGAAGAGATTATTTTCCTGAAGATAATTATTTTCTTTGACTTTACAGCAGTTTTCACTGTAATAAAAAGAGTAAAAGCACATGACTGCGTGGAGAGCAGAGGAAGGAAGGAATTTATCTTGCATCATGCAATATATTTATCCATAATTTCTCTTTGTATTTCATCAGCCCGTTTCCTGTGTGAGATCTGATTTCAACTGCACTTTTAGTAGGCAAGAATAGTGATACTAAACTTTGCTGTTGCTTTAACTGTAGGCCACTTAACTGTAACTGGAAACGTCTGATGCATTCAGCAAAAAACGTATTTGAATTTGTTGATACTGCAATATTACATCCCATTTATCCTCCATGATTAATTAAACAGAATTGTCTTGAAAATTGTCCTTTCAAAAATAGTTTGGTTTTTGAGTGGAACAAATCAGTCTGACCTATATTTAGCATCTCAGAAAATTCAGAAAAAATTCATCTCAGAAAATTAGAATGGAAAAGTTCAGTTTTTCCTGTAATTTAAGTCAAATAGTGAAACTTGTGGTTTCCCTTCTGAGAAAGATTAACATAATGGACTTGTTCTTTACATGCGTTATAAACAAGATACTGCAGTAGACGGGCGAAAAAAACATTTAGCTACTGAGGTATCTTGTTTGTAACATCAAGATAAGTTTTTATTTGGCACTGCACTCATAGCACTGGCATACTGTGTGACTGAAATCTTGGTCATATGTTATTCATCAGATGTACACATGCAAGGAACAAGTCGATTATCAGAGATACCAATCTTTCTCAGAAGTGAAACCACATTAAGGAAAAGTTAAAAATACCAAACACCACATCTGACATGCCAAGTATAAAACTAAAACATAATCAGATCTGAGATATTGTGCCACAACTCAAAAAGTTGCCAAAATTAAGGCAACTGTTCCTTCCAACACAGCTTAGTGAAACCACATGACATTCAAGGATGCAACAGCATTCACTGGATGGTTATTATCCACAGCTGACAGTTTTATATAAAGCAGTAAATCATGTTATTGTGAGGCACCTGGGGTTGCTTATTCACAGCAGTGTAAAATAATGGAGGCGTGTAGATACAACAGCATTAATGTTGACATCTTGGCAGATGGGACAAGTGCTTTTGGCAGATGACAGTCCTGCAGGTGCAATGATTATCACCATGTGTTTTAATTACTGACATCTAGCTTGGTGTAGGCTAGACTAAAACATTAAAATGTTTCCTCGGATTCTGTTTCAGATTATAAAGCAATTTATATTAGCAATATATATTTAAAAAATCTAATGGGACTCTGGTTGTTGCTTGAGCCCGTCAGAAATAACTATGTATACAGAGGGTCTAAAGGCTATAACTCACAGTCTGGGCCTTCTGTTGGTGTACAGCATATCTCAGATTTATATGGTAAAATAGCAAGCGGGAGGACTCACAACAGATTAAAGTGTCGGTCATGGAGACATTAGATATTCCATTAGTTGAGACCTCTGTCCCAGTATGCCCAGTAAATCATGGACCTATGTGGTTAGTTTATGATTTATAATGTTTGTAAAGATGAAGCTTGGGCTCTTTTGTTTGTACAATATGCTTTTCACCTTCTTGCTTTACGTTTTTTACTGTATTAACTTAGTAGACCACTTACTCACTTTCCTGCAGAGTTACATGAGATGATCAATACCACTCTCGTGCATGTCCTTAAATTATGAAGCTGGAGCCGGGAGAAATTTTGTTTTTTTCACTTTGGTTTTTGTATGAATGAATTAAACCAAAAAGATATAAATTGTTATTTAGTCGGCTTTAGAGGTGGATTTTGTTTCCTTTGAACTGGCTAGCTGTTTCCCCTGTTTTCAGTCTTTATGCTAAGCCAAGATAACCACAAAATCTCAAACTTTTTCTCTAAGTCACCCTGAAACTCTAACGGGTTCGTTGGTAAATCTTTCATCACATACTCATTGTGTGCAGTCAACCAAGTTGAACGCACAACTTTATTCTAAATTCAAATGTAGATCCCATGTGTCAGGTATGTCACGCTACACGTGACATCTGACATCAGACATTTATACGTCTATAAAATATCCATATGATTTAATTGTGTAGCCATAAAGGCAATTGTGTTTGTATGTTTAATTTACCGAAAGAAGAATCATCTAGCATAATAACAGTATAACAAGAAGAAACACACGCATACAGTATATTTATATATAATGCCACACTTCCTGCAGTGTGGAAAATGTTTTTCTAAACTAAAGAAAATTAGAGGATACATTTAAAAGTCTAAAGGGGTTACATCTATGTTGCTAAACGTACCCATTGGCAAAAATAGCCTTAGTTACAATAATTAACATTAACATTATCCTTTGTCAGTAATTTCCTATAGTCAGCCTATATAACCATAAAATCTGCAGATCATTTCATTCGTGCAGTAAAAACTGTGATAACATTACTGATGGAACAACATTCACAGAGCCAACTGCAGAGATTTCTTGATGCTCCAAACCCGCAGATCTGATTTACGACTTATAGGTGGAACTTGGATTTCCACAGAGAGGTAATAAAGTAAGCAGACATTAGTCTGCCCTGACTCTTATAGGGCCTCTGCTCTCCAAGTTTCAGTGGAGACACAATAAGGATGGGGCCATAAAACATGAGGTCCAACAGATGCGCAGTGAAGACAACCACACTCCATTATGGAGCCTGTTAAAAACACTTGGGCAGTTCGCTAACCCACTGTCTCCTCAGCCTTTACACTCTTCATTGGTTTTTGTCCGCTGTTGTGGACAAGGACAGAGTTATGGCTCAGAACGACTTCCTCTGAGTGAAGCTCTGCCACAGCTCACAATGCGTCTCACTGAAAAGGGAACGCCTGCCTCCATCAACGCAGATGTTCTTTGTTGCCTGACAGATGTGTCCATCTTTATGTTTTCTCTGTTCCTTTCTGAACAGTTTTGCTTTATGAGCCTCTGTTTGATTTTCTGAAAGAATAGGGGCTGGCAGAGCATTTACAAGGATAAAGAAGCAGGTTTGGCTGTACGACCTAAGCATATGGCCAAGTCAGAGGCTAAAATTTATGTCTGCTTCAAGGGAAGGGATGAGAAAGCAGGTTTCCATTGACATGGCTTGTGAGCAGCTACAGCAGAGTTGTGAAACTGGCAATCGTTTCTTTGTTGTCATCACAGGTTATTTTAACGTAGAACTTCTTTTAATTTGGCGGCATGCTTGACTGAAGACCTGTGTTTAACAACGTCCCTGCAGGTCTGGGCTGTGGCAGTTTGGAGTTTGGCATTGGGGGAGTTGGAAATTGGAAAGAAGGAGATGTACAATCCCAAATTTTCCTCATTTCAGCTGCCTAATTAAATATGGGTGTAAATTGTTATTAATCAAGTCCCCAAATGTCAGCCTTTGACTATGTTATAGGTTCACCACCCAGGTTTCAAGATAAACATCCACCATAAGCTGGAGCTCATGTAACGGATGAAGCTGTATAGTTTGTTTTAATTTTTAGAAAATGTAGTTGCCGAGACTTGGTGTGATCAAAACACAATCTGCCACATTATTATCCTGGGTGAGAGCTGTCTAAATCAGAGCTCCCTTAGATCAAGGAAGAAAAAGAAAAGATATTCTCATACAAATCTGTGGTCGAGATAAAGACTCTCATCATGTGCCACTGCAAGTTTTTTATGTTCAGAAACACAGATTGTCAAAAACTTTAATAAATAGATTTGTTATCAATGCTTGAAATTATTAAATCACATTAAGAAGTAACTGCAGGATCTCCTCTTATTTGCTTATTTAGTAAAATGGATTTATGTGTCAATACAAAAGTTATTTTTGCCAAACGTGATCCTCATTTGGGTTAAGCATTAAAATTTAGCATTTTGTTTTATAGGCATTTACTGTAAAAAAAAAAAAATAGAGGAATAATAATGTAACAAACTTTTGCATTTGGTGAAATGGTACATTATGAAATGCTGTTATGGCAAAAGTGACATTATCACAACTAGAAAAACACATGCTAACAGTAGATGGACAGTTGAGTTCAGACGACTCGCCATATCTGTACATAATAAAAATAATGAGGCTCAACAGTGAGTTTATGATCATTCTTTATGTGTCCAGCACAGACATTTTATGTTTTGGTTCACTCTCAAAGCATATTTTTGTTGTCTGCAGCAGGAATGTGTTTTCATTGACAAAGCTTTCTACTCTACCTCCTCAGCACCAAACAGCAGACACACACAGTGAGAGACTAGCTGGTGAACATAGTAGAGCATTTAGCAGCTAAAGAGCCAGATGTTTCCCTTAGGAACTTGTAGAGACCAAAACAGAGTGAAAAGAGAATGAATATTGGATTTACATTCAGAAATGAATGATCACGTCCTTACATGACTGATGGATGTGTAAATATGGAAAGAGCTTGCTAACAAGTTTGCCATTTCAATTTGAAAAGGTGATGATATGTCAATGTTTCCGCTGCAAGTAGCCAACAAGTCTGTTATTAAGGGTTTAGGGAATTTTGGGAAACAATGCTTATGAGAGATAAATGAGAGGATCGATAACACTCTCATATCTGTCCTGTACATATGAAGCTAGAGCCAGGAAAAAGTTAGCTTGGCTTAGCATAACGACTGGAAGCAGGTGAAAACAATTAGCCAGGCCAAAAGAAACAAAAGTCACCCTACCAGCACTTATAAAGCTCACTAATTTGCATGTTAAATCCTGTTTATTTAATCCATAGAAAAAGTAATGTGAAAAAACAAAGGTGCAGTTTCACAAGTTGTCATGTGCTGGACTATTTGGTCACAGTGACAGAGACAGAGGTCACAGAGTTGAGACTTCACAAAATATATGGTCTTAATAAAATTATTGGTGGTGGAAGCTCGATTTTTTAAAGCTTTGCACAGAGTCAGGCTAACTGTTTCACACAATAAGTTTGTGCTAAGCTTGTCTCGTGGCTCCAGGTTCATAATTAACAAATCGATGTGAGAGTAGTGTCAATTTTTTCATCTTACTCTCGGCAAGAAAGTGAATACGCATATTTCCCCTAGAGTACATTTCCTTCAAGTGTTAAAAATTGTGAGGTCTGTGATGTAGTAAATTCTATGCTTGAAACCCAATGAAATAACTCTCACCCTTGTAAATTTAGTCATATGCAATTTATAATCCTAAACTAATTCAGAATTAATCCTTATGCTAATCTAAGACAAATCCAACTTCTTATAAAACCTAAATCCAGTTGCTAATCCTAAATTAGTCCATTGAAAGTGCAGAGTGGCAAAATGCCTCCTGAATTTGGAGGATTTTTTCATATCTTTCCATCCTGGTAGGACATTTGCACAAACACATCGTCCATCTGGTGACGCATCAGTCTCTCATCAAACAAACCAACCCTGAACAATTCCTGTTGCTCTGTTACTTTCCACCCAGAGTTTTGGCATCGGCTCTGTTGTAACGAGAGACAAATGTGTTTAGAATTCAGCTTGAGGAGACTTTTAAGGATGAGTAGGCAAAAGTATATTTTTCCATTTAAAGTTTTCTCTTTCAGAGGAATTATACTGGAATGGGGTATAGAGACAGAATGTGCTGATTCTGTAAATGTGGCCAAACCACAGATTGAAGCCCTGTTTGAAACAGACAGAAGCTATTATTATATGGGGGGAGAAGGGGGTTTCCGATAATACTGAGGCGGTTTCACTGTGTTAAACAATCATTCTTTAATCATTCGTGCTTAAAATGAAATGTGCAGCATACAGCATCTCCACACTTGAAAGAAGTCTAACTGTATTGTCAGTAAGAAATGGATTATTTCATCATAGGACATGCTTCATTGTTTAAAGTTTTGGATGGGCTATTTGCCGGTTGCTCGGTCCACCACTTTGGTTCAGATTGAAATATCTGTTATATCTATCTATAATAGATTTTGGATGGATTGCTTTGTATACAGCCATTCATTGTCCTCAGAGGATGGGACCATTAAGGTGATCCCCTGACTTCTCATCTATTGCTACCATGAAGTTGACGTTTTTAATTTTAAAGGAAATATCTCAACAACCATTGGATGCATTGCCGTGAAATTTGGTACGGATATGCATATTGTCCTGAGGATGAATCCTATTATATTTGGCATTTGCCTGCCTTTTTATCTAGTGCCATCATCAGGCCAAACTTGCCAAAACCAGCATTCTGGTTATGACCAAAAACCTAACATTTGTAGAGAAATCATTAATTATTTTTGTTTTGTGCTTATAAGCAAATGTTAAACTAGAAACCTTTCAGTTTCTTTGAAATCACAAATTTCTCTCTTTTTTTTAAATTAAATCTCAAAAAAGGTGGTGCCAAAGAAGCACCTATTTCAGGTTGAATGTAAATAAGTGCCAGAGCTGAATGGCAAAGAATTTGTAGGCAACCGACTTTAAATAGAAGCTAAAAGTTGGCTTGAATTTGTATTCATTTAAGCCCAAAGGATGTCTCTGACTTCAGTCAGCCTGATGTTAGTCAGAAATTGTGGTTCTCTGATGCTGTCCACTGAGGTTGGACTGAGTCATTACAGCATAATCAGAATCCCAAACCTGTACTTCACTACATGACAAGTCAGTGCTGGTCAGAGCTACTTATTATTACAGCCATTTTTTCCCCACTGAATAATTTCTGCTATTATAATGACAGAGGTTAATGGTTGGTACTGTACAGACAGCAGTGTAATATAATGTGTATAATGTGTTTGCTGTGTGCTCCATAGCATTCTTGATATTTCCCTTTAATATAACTTTCAATATTCAGTACACTTAACTGTTAATGAAGTATGATGGGGATCCAAGTACCACAGAAGAGTTTGAATGTGGAAATGTAATTAATTTAACTTCTACAAAATTACACTGAAAGCCTGTCTGAAATATGCGTTTTGTATTAGTCATGTATGTTACTTCTTTATTCTCATAAAGCAAGATTTTGTTATTTCATTATACACTTTATTTCATCTCCATTCTGAATCATGGGTTTTTGAATAAAAACCTGCATTTTAAATATTTTTTGGGGATATTAGGATATTATTAAGATCACTTACAAATCCTGTTTCCACTATAATGTTTATGACTAACACTTTCAGTTCACATTTCTAGACAACTTGTCAATAATGCAGAAAATTACAGAGAAATGATATGCCATGCCATGTCTGGTTGACAATGTGGAACTTCCAGAGAATCAGGAATCCGTCTCTGAGTATCTTCAGAGTGTTTCCCTATTTTCTGTAATGTAGCAACATCTTTAAAATGTAGTTTGGCAGCATCACCATTTAATGTGTATTATTACGGGCAACAAAAAACTGAACTCTTTACAGTTTAAATGGAGCAAATTTGAGCTTCATATTTTCTTGACTGGCTGCATTGCCTTGTTTGGAGTCCTGACATCTGCAATAGTGAAACTGAAATACTCACAGAAGTGCAATAGCGAGATCAAAAGGGACATGAATGCAGACTCTTGCAGCAACCATCTCCTCTGTCTCATAAAACATGATGTGCACATTACAAAATTGCTTCCTCTGATCCCATTGGGACAAATTTCAGCTTTCTGCTATATGTGCATGTGTCCAGTAAGGACTGTTTTACAGCCTGCTTTCACTTGCTGTTAACATTCCCCGAACTGTTCTGAATTGCCTTTATCCGAACTGTTCGCAGACAATGCCTTTCCCACAGTACACTAGTTAATTACAGCTGAATAGCCATTACTTGACTTGGCCATGACTTCCTGTAATGCTGTTTTACAGGTCTCTGCCTCTCCACTCAGTGAAACATTAGTGTGTGACTCAGCTATGCTCAGATAATAAGAACCTTTTTCTGGTAACTGTGGTAGGAGACAAATCATAAGTGCATCTTCTTTGCTGTGGCTAAATATTGGCTAAAATGCTGGTATTTTCTGAAGACGCAAGATATGTGAGGTCAGAAATGGAGAATCATGCATAGGCCTACTTGATTGGTCCTTAGCTGGATCAAGAGCTTCTGGATTGAAGTTGTTGGACATTTCAGCAGCCTCTTCTCGGATTTTGTCTCGTGATTATTTCCAAACATCTAATTTAAAGATTAAGTGACAGACGCATCAAATCCCCGGTTGATAAAAGCTATTTGAGTGAAAAAGAGCAAAATAATCTATTGGATAGTTTCTTTGCAGCCCTTTGAATTCTTTGCTTAATAATACCCTTTAGGGTTACAGAGCGACGGAGGAAGGAGAGGGGAGGAAACTGTGCTGAAAGAGGAGCGACTGCTTGTCCAGACAGTGTGAAGTGAAATGGTGTGGGTTTAAGGAACTAACGGCAGACCGGACAGGGGACTATAGGCTACTTTCAGACATGTAGTCCTTCCGTAGTTTTTTGGAAAAATAGGTTCTATTCTTGCCGAGGATGACAATAGAAAAATAACTGTCGTTGGATCGATATTGCCAAATCAATGTTGCGTGGGCGGTATCTTTGACTCAAAGGTCTGTGTCTATTTTTTCTCAAATCATGCCACGTTTGTGATGCGCAGACCAAGTCCTCCTCCTCCTCCTGTTTACGCACAGCGGCTGATAGACCGCTCAGAGCGGACAGACCGAAAAGTTACCGACGTTGGTTTTCGTTGTTATCCAGAATTTTTATTTCCAAATTTCTGTGGCCTCGACTCCTTCAGCCCACAGGTCCACCGACCCGCCCCAGCATGCTGGACTGACGTCTTGAGGAATGGCATCGGCTGTGTTTGAAGGCACGTCGCTGGTCAACATGTTTGTCCGGGACTGCTGGGTCAACGGGATCCGGAGGCTCATCATCAGCCAGCGCGGAGAGGAAGAGGAGTTTTTCGAGATAAGGACAGAGTGGTCTGACAGGAACATTTTATACTTGCATCGGAGTTATTCCGATCTGGGACGGCTGTTTAAAAGACTTGTTGAGTCCTTTCCTGAGGACAGAAGAGACCTCTCCAAGTCTCCACTGATTGAAGGTTGGTCGATAGGAAATAGCAGAATGCGAGAGTTAGGCTATAGGAAGTGAAGATAGAGCATTTAATACAGTATCAAAGTATCACAAAGCCTGTATATTTAAATTCTGACCAGGGGAGTAGCTACAAACTATGGGGTTATAGGCTATATGCATGAAGTGACCTGGGCCCCCTGAACTTTCTCTTTATCTGCACTACTATTTTTACTTGGCCTTATCTAGCAAAGATTTTGGCATTTTTGCTTAATGAAATATTTAAATAACTTTCAGGGTTATATAAACTATTCTAGGCTAGACTTAGTTTCTGACTAATTATTGAACAAACTGTGTCAGCTCCTCAATTAGGTCCTTCTCCACTTCATTGCAACATGTAGCCTACTTAATACAGCAAGGCTATATCATTACAGATCACTTTTTGGTGTAGTTGGAAACTTAAGGTTTTGGATCTTTGGCTGTACCAGACAAGGAAAATATTCCCCAGCAGTGGAGTCTGAGGAGGAAAACCTTTCATATGCATGCAGAGGACGACTCCTGCAAAATGATGTTCATGTTTACAATTTGCCTCAGAAAGCACGACGACGGCAGTTTTGTGCTTTTGGTAAAGTTTATTTAGCCTACCGATACATTTTTGTGGATTACAGTCAGAACCTATATGCATTATGCATATCTGTCAGACCCATTAAGGTATTTCTTAGAAACCTCATCTTTGGGACATAAAGGTAAATGGCAGGCATCACTCTACTATAGGGTTTAGTTAGCGTTAAGATTATCTGGTTTATAAGTTTGGTGCAGTAAAATAAAAGAATATAGAACATCGTCATTGATCAGCACAATCAATAGGGGTTTAGGACTATAGTTATCTGCTTTTGTTTGAACAGGTTAATATTTAACAGTCCACTGTCAGATGTTACATGAACAGACCTATCACTTAGCAATGAGACCACAAGACAAACATGCTGACACCATGTTTCTAATGCTTGTCAATATTTGGGAGCTAAAAACCTGTTTGGTCTACTCTCACCTCTTTGTGGCCTAAAAGTTGTATTGCCTGGGGGAATCACCAGAAGCACCAACACTGACTTCGATATGGAGGTTTACTTTCTGCATCTGACGCATCACAACTCTGGGAGGAGTGGATGCTGCTGGGCTGTTTCGGCAGCTATGATCTGGTGCTAAGGAACCAACCCCAGTTCTGAGACCAGTGCTTTGATCAAAGGAAATCATAGATGTATTCAATATCTAATGCAGGTCCTAGGTGTGGGAGTAAACAAAAACCAAGCACAGGGAGAACTTTCAGCTTTGCGGAGAGAAGAATAGGGCTGCTGTGAGGTGACAGATGACACAGTATCACATTTCTCAGTAACGCATCATTCTGTGCTGCACTTCACCCAGACAGTGACATGCTTTTTAGATGAACTAAAGGAATATGTTTTCATTTGTATGCAACAAAAAAGTTGATAATTTGGAGATAAATGTTTTTCACTGGACAGTGACAATGTGAGGCATATGTATTCTGTGTGTGTGTATGGGCAAAATAATAGTTATGTATATAGTTATTGTTATAACATCAAATATTTAAGAAGCCTGATCAAATGAAAATATTCTTAATGATCATGAACCATCCATGAAATTATGAAAAGGTGGTGTGACGACATCTGCTAGTACCATCTGTCAAAACTCTAAAGCAAAGTTTTAGGCAGGGCTTTGTAGAGGGTGTATCGCCCAAACCTATTGCCCTCATGGTTTGGACACTGTGGTGCGCTGGCACTGCCAACAGGATTGGCAAAGCTCCCAGCTTGTTCTGTGTGTGTGATCTCCCCACACAGTCTCCTTGGCACTTTTCTTTTGTCTCTACCCACTGAGCCTATACAGTGTTTTGGAAACATCCCTTTAGTGGCGACTGGAAAGCTTTGCTTCCTGCCCATGCACTGAAATAGCTGACAGGGTTGTTGACAGCTCCCTGTTTTGCCGCTGCCAGTGTGCAGTGCATTTTGGGAAGCGACATTTCAGATCTCATGACTCACTTTTCTCTTCTTTTTTTAGTGTCTTACTTCATATGAGGAGTTGTCGTGTTACTTTAGTAACTCAAGCTGGTTTGACAATTTCATTGATAGATAGCAAGCCCCGGGGTCAATAACGACAACAATAATTCATCTGCATCCACTCTAATTGCAACTCAGATTGAAAGTCCTCATGAAAAGATATTTGGCCTTTCTTAGTCCACCGGCTCCGCTCATGTTTTCCTGTTTCTGTGCTGCGCCTAGGCAACAAGGAAGGCGTGCAGAGCTTTCAGACTGATGTCATGATGAGAGAGAGCAAGAGAGAGAGATACAGAGAGAGGAGTGGACTTCCCATATTTAGTCCTTCTGGTCTGTGTAGGCCGCATAACACTAACCTTACATGTGACCCCAGAGTGAACACAGACAGGAAGTGATTGCTCACATTCTATCATGGGAGCCAGATTCCACAGAGGCACGTTGACACAGGCTGTGTCTGAAATCATTGTTATACTCTAATAAAAAAAATATTATATATAAAAAATATAGTTTAGTCATAGTTTCAGTTGGTTATCAAAGTGCTTATTTATCATCTATCAAAGGAGTGGCATTGGATCATGTTTTAGTTTTTAGTTCGGGACTCCACATTGTTCCTTTCATTTGGGAACTGTTGTGAGAATTATAGAATAGATGCATTTATAAACAACTTGAAGCGTGTTATCACACTTTTATAGAGAGCCAAACGCCTCACTTCTGCTTCCGCCCAATAGGACCATATTTCGGAAAAAATATGAAAGGTAGTCAATGGTGAGAGACAACAAATGTTTTGATCCTGTTTGAATTGTGCCCAGAAATACACATGTGATGTTTGTCAATTTAAAGGATCATTTTTATGTCAAGAAAGGCGCAGTTTATCGTAAAGCAGTGACGTAACATTTAGTTTTAGTTTTGTGTGAAATGGCTCAATGAATGACATCTCTTGTGTCACCACCATGTTAATGGTCTAATGTTTTCTTGGTAACTAATCTGTGTTCCGCACACAAATGATGTGTTTAATCCAAGAACTCCCGTTCCTTTCATCACAGCATCTACACATTGAAGTTCTTTGACGTTAGCTTCAGTAACTTTAGCTCCAGCTTCAGTCATTGAGAGAAAAGTTATGACATCACAAATGTGACTTTTAAGTTTGTGGTCTTTGTAATTACATATTTTCACTTGTACTTTCAGTTTTTTGACTTTCTTGACTTTCTCTGATAAATATGAACCTAATGTGCAGCCAGCTGCTGGTTAGCATAGCTTAGCCTAATGACTGGAAATAAGGGGAATGAAAGTAACAAAATATGTCTACCAGCACCTGTAACGATCACCAATTACTAGTATTTGTTTAATCTGTACAAAAACATGTTAAAACAACATATTGTTGTTTAACACTCCAGGAAGCTACTGTGTCTGGTCAAGGCATAGACCGGCTTCTAACTTCATAAAATCGCAACGTGCTGTTTTTACATCTCGTTTTTTGTATGGCTGTAGCCTTAAATTTAACATTGGAGAGGTATCAAACTTCTCCCCATGCCATTTTCCCAAAATGTCAAACTATTTTAAACTCTATGTAAGGACAGCTACTGTGAGGCCCAGTTACACAGCTCTGAGTTTGTGTTGTTTGTGTAACTTATAAAAAAACAACAGCTTAGCAACTGTTTAGTGAGAACCATGCCAACTTAACTAAAGTTGCAGTATTGATTGTGAATTTTAATTGGGTTACTTGTGATGTTGTGATTATAGAAATATAGCTTTTAAAATATGGAAGGTTAAATAAAATTAAGAAAATACAAGTACAGTATACGTAGATCGATGAGTTTGGACACATCCACATACAGTAGTAGTACTTGTACACACCAGGTACAAGAAATGTGTGTAACATCACCCGATCTTCTTATGGGCATGGATACTTACTGAGGTTTGATGTCCTCGTTGACTTGTTGACTGAGGCGTCTAGAAATAACTGCGGAGAGTTAGTAGTTGGGTGATAAAGGGTTAGGCTGCTGACATGTGCTTATCAGATCTGTGCAGAGGATTGCTGTGAAATAGCTGGTGCTTACAACATCTGATGACTGTTTAGATAATGTGTTTGAGGATGACTTGGACACAGTAAAGTTCCTACTTCTACTGTGTTATTTCAGCTAATAGACAAAGCTTGTCAACATGGCATGCTGTCACAGAACTTAGAGACAAGCAACTTTAGTGTGCAATTACAGAAATGATGAGGCGGGCACATCCACTGAAATTTTATGTGTCTGTGTAAGTACTGTTATTGTTACATTTTACTAACTGGTTGCACTAACTGGCAGATAAATACACACTTAATCTGATCTTCTAATATGGAGATAATTAAGAGTGATGGCAATAAAGAAACAACCAAAAGCACTTCCTGGCTAAAATAGCAGCAGGATACTATTCTCTAAAGCCAAATAAAGAAGTGCTTGTAAGACAATTAGACTTACTGGGGGCTAAATGAATACTCTCAGAAAGAAGACAGAAAATATTGAATAATTTTATGTAACACAAGGACCACTGCAGCCAGGACGCCCATGCAGGAAATGTACTTTTTTCACAGGAAATTGGAGGAATTCCACTCAGGGAACCTGGTAGGAAAAAACATAGCAGTATTTTGTGTCTGTGTCTTTGAAGTCATTTTCCAAAGGATACTGTAATTGTGACAGCATGGTGGCCTAGTGGATAGCACTGTGGCCTCACAGCGAGAAGGTCCTGGGTTTTAACCCCGGTTGTCCTGGCCTTTCTGTGTGGCCTTTTTGCACGTTCTCCCCGTGTGGTTTCCCCCACCATCAAAAACAAGTTAGTTATGTTCTCCAGTCAGTGCCGTTTCACGTGGCACTGCATTTCAATCTGGAGGTGGTCCCGGGCGCTGTACACCGGCTGCCCACTGCTTTGTTTAAATGCAGAGTATGAATCTCGCTACATGTATGTGTATGTGACAATAAAGTACCTTTACCTTTATAGCAAATCTGAAATGAAATATACACAGATGAATATTTCATAGTTTTTGGAGAACACCATGTGCCACGGTGTGAGTGGAGGTGTAATATTAGGGGTTGTCACTGGCAATCCAATGATGCACTGCAATTTTGATGTCAACACTGATTGCATTTTGTGCCATCCACCTACTTAGACCAAGTTTGCAGTGCCCACTGGAGTTTTGTGCCGCAGTTTTTTGACACTATAATTGATGGAGGCGACCCATGTTAACCTCTCAAAAGTCAACCAAAAAAATCCTATTATTCACTGCTTTTTATAATGCACTCTTTAACCTGTAGACACGTCTGACTGCACAGCATCTATTCTAATAGTGATGCCAGGAAGGCAAAGTAAAGATGGATTTCTGATTCTAACCAGAATCTGTCATTCACAACAGTTTGCTTCAATAAAAGTCTTTCAGCTGATTAACATCCCTCATATCCTTCTGAAGGCAGAAGGTACAGTATGTGTTGAATCTGCTCTCTGTAATTGACATGCATCGTCAAATTTCAACTACACACACCAGATCCACTGTGGTCACAATTTAAATATTGCACAACTAGCGCCAAGCTGCTGCAAAAATAATTACACATACTTCTCTTTTGCACCTCAGACAGGCCTCTTAAACAGTGTATTGGTATTCTACGAAGCCATATAAATTTATAAAGTAAAATTCCTCTTCATCTTCATGATTACCTTACTTAGTTTTGAGAATATTTACATATTGCACTTAGATCAAGTTGTAAATGTAAACTTCATAATAATACAATTTCAATAAAGGTGAAAACCACATGCAATACCTCATTCTTGATTTTATTTTTATTTTGTTATTGCACTACGGTGGTAGTTATAAATTAAAATTTTATTATTATAAATAGAGTCATGCATCTTTAAACAAAACGTGACCTCTGAACTATTTCCGAATTATTTCCAGAAATATTAATAAAAAAGAGACATCATCTGCATATTGATGGAAATGGATTTGGGCTGCTAAATATTTTCCCTTGCCACTCTGTGGGTCCCAGACAAGTTTCCACTCGGGACAAGCTCCTCTGTCTGGACATTCCACTTGGGGCAATGTTATGGAGGAGAAAACAGCTTTTTAATGGGATGAGATGACTTGTGATGATTGTCACCAGACCCTAACACACCCTGTGATAAAGCATGATAATAAAATTCTTCGCAATCCCACCACGTCTCCATGTGCACCCTGGGTGCGCTGTGTGCCTGCACCTAAACAAACATAAAGTGCATTTGACTACCAATCATGTCAGGATAGAAACTTTACTAATCTGTTTAAAAGGATGACAGCTAACAAGACCGGGTGCGGTGTCAGTGGTGAAGTTTCCGTTTAAGAAAGCCTGCTGTTAACTGATCTTTGCTACCAAATCTCTGAATCAACCATGAGAATTAACCATTTCACAAAATGGCGTTCACTGTAAAAAGAATTATTAAACTCGTCTAAAGGTTTTCATTATTCTGGACTGGAGGTGTCTTGTTTTAAGTATGCTGTCCACATTTGGTATCATTCTGTATAGTTGCCTTCATTTACATTACATTTCACATGCACTCATAAAGTCTGCTTTAATCATGTTACAAAATTAAATTTTGGCTGTAAACTCTCTAAATCATCATTACCAAAACATCCATATTGTTATTCACCTTTAACAGAGTAACTTAAACTGACTAAAAACTTGAATCTGTCTGGTTATGACAAAATAACATATCAGTATCATAACATGATCCGGAGGCAGTATGAGGTTCAGACTGGGTGAGAGTCTCACTTGGTTCCTTGTGATGATTTAACGGCTGATGATGATGTGATGTCATCACTATTATAAATGGAGACTGTGACTGTGCATAGTGTTGCTTTGGGCTCCCTTAGTCAGTCCTTCCATGTGTGACTACGTTTTGTCTGTACCATTTAGACACTCAGACAGCCTCATTGGTGCGGCCGCAGTCTTCATCATTATTCTCCTCACCACATCCCTTTGTCAGCATGGAAGTAAATGGTGCTTTGCTGACTGTTGCTCATATGGGCGGCAGTCTGGATCACTAAAAGTGCTGATTTTACACTCCCACTGCCTCTTAAATTGCATTCCTACTTTCATGCAGGATTAACATGTTATCTCAGACATTGCTCTGTAGCTTTTCTCTCTACCACTGTTATTTGTTCCCTATGTTATTACCGCTACTATGCAAATGTATGCAATTACACTGACAGTTTTTCAGCGCCACTTTATACTGTGTTTTTGTTCTAAAGACAATGATAAGTAGTCTGTTTTGTTCCTTCTCCTGCTAGGGGTAAATATCAGGAGGCATTGTTAATAAAAGCGTTTCTGTATTAAACAGACTGATACCTTTTCACTTGTGTTTGTGGCAACCCTTTTCCAGACTAGGGATAAATTCAGACATGTCTGGCTTTTTGTGTCCTGACAGTCTGACAGCTGTAAAGGTTGTAGCAGGGGCCCTTTTTAATTGTTCCTAAATGTTGTTGTATTGAATGACATTGGATTGCACAGGTGTGTATAATAAACTTTTAACTGTGCATTTTGGAAATTTTTTTTTCTCACTCTGATGATTTCAGATGTTCATATTTCTTTATTTCAGGGCTTGTAAAAATCAAAGAGGCAAATGACATTGAGGAGAAACTGAACGAGGTGGAAAGACTACTGAAGAATGCTATCAACATGCCATGCAAGGTTGGTCATTCAAATATTATGAGTATTTTATTAGCATATTTACTGTACATTAGAAAGTTTACATTATGAATAAGAGGTAGATGTTTGGGAACATGCAACTATGCAGACTAAATGACTATAAACCTGACTCACTCACAGTATTCCCGGTCAGAGGTGATGCTGACTTTCTTTGAGCGATCGCCGCTGGACCAGGTGCTGAGGAATGACAAAGTCCACAGAATCCAGCCGTGCTGTCAGAGTCCAATCAAGATATCAGGTATACACATCTACAATTGTTTTGTAAGAGCAGAGCAAAGATGGAGCCACTGTTGACCTAATGTCATGTTGACTTAACAAATAGCACTCTGTACCTTTTTAGAAATCATGCGCTCCAATGGATTCTGTCTGGCCAATACAGAAACCATCGTATTTGATCACAATCTCCCAGAAGAAAAAGACAGACCCTCATCCACTGACTCTGTGGAACATACGTGAGTATTAGGACCACTCCTCAATACTTCTGTCTCTGTCTTTGTCATATTGGCTTTTTCGTAGATTAGATTACTGATTTTTTCAATCCTTAAATCCATCAGCAAGCTTGTTGCAGCCTAACACAATTTACCTGCTTGTTGTACATAAATATCAGGATTTCCATGTTAGCTCTTGAGTATATAGTAAGTGTTTTGGTGAGTGTGGGAGTCCTTCAATGTGAACCAAACCCAGGACCCACCACCCACGCAGGAAGTGTGTCTGTGCACCTCTTCCTTCCCTGGGTGTGTGTAGGAAGCAAAAGAGGAACACATTCCTCTTGGTACTTCACTCAAAACAACACTTTATATCACTCTTACATAGCTGAAGTGTTTTACTACTGCAGTACTCTGACCTTGTACTAACAAATAAAGTCTCTATGTGTTGATGTAGACAATCAACACAATCAAATGCATCACACTTTTGATGCCTAAATTAAAATACACAGGTCCATCCTGTCCTTGGAGTTACATGTCTTTCATTTTATTGCCAGGTATGAGGATGGAACAGAGTTTTTGCCAATGGAAGCCGACGTGTGTGATGAGGAAACAGAAGCATATGTCACCAACCTTTCCTACTACCATCTGGTCCCCTTTGAAACGGACATCCTGGAATGAGGAACCAATGCCTGTTGATGGACGTATGTCGCTATCATTGAGGAACATGTACTCTTAAATGGAACCTAGCTATGCAACTCTTCACCTAGCTGCTCCAAGTAAATGCTGCTACTGCTTAATCTAGAGACCCCTAGAGTTGCTTACATTTCTTTAGCCCATTTTGGAGTCGCGCAGATACAGTACTCACCAAAATGTTGCAGAAGAAGAATCCAACAGCAGCACCACTTTGTTTTTGCCACTTTAAGTGACGTCACCAGTGTGCCTCATTCGGAGCCTTACTTGACTTGACTTTCAGGTGTTGTAACACAACCTGTGGCAGCAGCGATGGAGGTCTTTCTGTTATTAGGCAGATGCAAACAGCTGGAGAGGTTTTTAAACATGCAGCTTTACCACTTCAGAAGAATTTACACATCAACCGAAGTTTGGAGGCCAATTTACATTATTGGACCATTCACTGTTACTTAAAGTTATTATAATTAACTGGCACTCTTTCATTTTCTATTTTAGTTGTTTTATCTTTATTCTCTAGAGGATCTCCATGATGCCACTGGCCTGGTTCACTCGGAGATATGTGGTGCATCTGCAAAGCCTTTTGGGGCGGCTGTGGCTCAGGC
>JAPMOB010009975.1:0-17636 GCA_029875015.1 Lepomis gibbosus | reverse complement strand
CCCCATCTCAATAGTACTGGACCTCCCAGTGGCTTCCTACTGAAGATGTAAATCTTAAACAGGTAACAAATATATGGTTACATTTTTTGAAAAGACTCAATTTTTTGAAAAGACTCAATACATTTCCCAAAAAATTTTTTAGGAAACATTATATAGTGCATTTGTTGGGAAATATTTATAGTGGTGGATTAATACACATTTGGTGTGCTAGCAAGTATTTCTAGCAGTATGTGGGATTGAATAAAAATGAATTAGTGAGGGTCATGTCATCTTTATGAAGGAAGATGTCAACTGGTGCAACAGTGTTGCTCATTTATGCATTTTAATTTGTTTTGGTACAACAATAGAGCTGGACATAATCTACTGTATACAAAGCTTTAAATACACACACAAAACCTGTTTTTAGGAAATATAGAATATCATCATGCGTCACACAACTATTAAACCCATGTACTTTTAACATTTTTACCTGTGATAGTGCTTCTATCACTCAGCTCCAGCTCCACCCATGGTTTTGGATCATTACTGTCTGCTGCCCAGGGTAGGAACTCATAGCTAGAGTCCATGTTTCTGGAGGACCAGAGCACTGTATACTCTTGACTCTTTTTATCCCAGAAAGATGAGGCATTTAAACCAGAAACACTCAGGACGTTGTCACATTCTGTTTGGGGACCAGAGGAAAGGTGTGAGCAACATTGGTGCCTTGAATACAAAAAACATCACATCACAGTGAAAGGAATGAAAGCTTATATGTCTACAAGGTGGGAAAATACTACAGGATGTCTGCGTGCAAATAATGTGTTACTTAGTTAAACAGGCAACAATGCTGCGTATGTCCTTTCAAACACTCTGTAGTGATAAATGTCACGTCTTGCTCGTACCTTTGCTGAAAAGCAGCTTTTTCTCAGATAATGATCCCCTGTAATAAGAAGACAATTGAAAAGGTCAGTACATCCACATAACATCAAATATAAAACTACATTTACAGCTCAACACAACACTAATGTGATCTCTCATTTTCAATATGATAACAGCAGACACACATTTTTGAGAGGATTCCATTGGCAAAGGTGGATTCATAGAGTGTAAGACTTTTCCCACGATTCAGAGTGACATGACCTCCCAGACTGTCAGATGTAGCTCCAGCGTGGACTGCAGACTTGCACAGGACTGAGGTCTGTAGCAGATGGACCATACGGAACAATTTCAGACATGAATTCAAAAACTACCTTGTGCACAAAAAATGAAATGACGCTTACTTACATCTCTGTAACCCTGTTCGGAGTTTCCCCAAACATCTCCTGTGATATTCTTACATCCAGCAGGGCAGTACACACTGAGAAACAGCAGGGTAGCATGTGAGAAATACTGTTCTGGTGAAACAGATTATATTATGGGAAATTTGGAGGTCAACCACTTACCTCAAATGCAGCACACTAAAATGAGAACCTCGTTGTAAACAAGAAATTAGATCTGTAACACCAAAACAAAAATATACTTGATGAACTAAAACATTCTTTAATAGTATGTATTGGTGGACTTGAATGAATTATAGGGTACGAGACCCAGTATCTCAGGCTTACATAATACCCCTCCCCGTCATTCACTCAACCACACACAAACAGATTCTGTGTGAGACATGTTCTAAGTGTGCTATGTTAGGGGATGAGCGGTCATCACTGTTGATGTGACTAGGCCCTTTGTTACTGTGACTTTGTCACAGTTCACGAGTACAGTGAATAGGTCCTCGTGTGATCACAATTAACAGACAGTGGTTTGTATGTCTGAGCGCGGGCTTGGCTCCAGACACTGCCGGATTTCATAAACAACTCAGGAAAAAACAGGAAACTATGATACATACTGTACAGTACGGATGACTGCATGCAGAGAAAAGGAAACCATCTCTAAGTATAGACTAGCATTCAGGCCAAACAAGTCCACATGGTTATTAATATGATACACAGGAAGAACCTTATATAATTTTGTCATTTTTTATTTCTACTATCCAGACACATTAAATTAGGATTTAAATCCCTAAATAAATGTACGCGTACATGTGTTACAACATGTTGCTGCACTTGCTAGATCAACAGCTTCTGGGCTGCATAAAACACTGGACGGCAGTGGGCTTGCAGTGGTTAACGGGCTGATGAAGAGGAGGGGGGGAGTGAAAAAGAAATTCAGCCACTCCAAGCCTGAGGCCTCGCTCCATTCAGCCTGACAGAAGGAGTCAGATTCCGGCAAACACACCAGAGCAAAGACAGCGATGGAGGATGAATGCCAATAAGAAGTGACTCATGCACACAAGTGCACAAGCACAGATATTGACACAGGCGTTGGTGTTAAAATTACACCAGTGTAAACTTGTAAATGTGTAAAATTTCGGAAATTCAATTCAGACTACATATCCGATTTGTACACTGTGAGTTATGTGCTCTACGTGCCATAAGACCACAGATGTTTGTAATAAACTACATTCATATACTTCACAAATAATAATCAAAACAGTTACAGACATCATACCTGGATACCGGTCTGTGGCATAGGACAACAGAAATCCTCGTCCAGAGCGGTGTGGGCCCGACTTGAAGGTTACTGTCACTTCATTGCTTTTAAGTGTCATATTCTTCTGTGAAGCATCAAGCTTCCCACAGACTGGGCCTATGAACACACAGACCCACAAACTGCACTTGTAAAAGCCCATAAACACATATGCATGTTGCTTTCCGAAACGTAATGTATATAAACAGCAAATTACATTCTTGATCAGTGGGGTACTGTCTGTTCCTTACTGAGCCAACAGATGCAGATGATTTTAAGTCAGTCTAACCCTACTAGGGCTGCCATGTTTGTATCCCATACCTACACCTGCATAGCAAAGAGCACGGCTGCGTAGTCACATTGAAAATCTGCATGTAAGAACACCTCCCCAGCAGAGCCAACAAAATAAAAATCATGATCCAGGCAGGACCTGTGGAATCCAATAATAAACACAAAAAGCAGCCTAACGGGATCTTTCTATCTCCTGACTCTCTCAACTCTCACTTTGGTGCATTGTCATTGTTTATGCCCTCGAGCCATGACTTTATAAACCTGGTTGGAAGATGTGCATGTGTCTGTAGATGAATAGGGTTTGCCTCTTCTGCTGATGTGTCAAAGGAAAGGCTTGCCCTGTCTGAATTCCTCAATCATGACTGGGAAAACGTCAGTAATGACACGGAACATAAAAAGTCTAATCAGCAGGTATTTCAGAGAAGAATCAACACAGGAGACATGAGAGCACTTGTGTCAACCTGGGATGCATTTAAAAGACACACTGTATTCTAGCAGTGATCAACAAGCTCACCCAGGCTGGCGTCTCCGTTCTTGTATGTGATCACAAGAGAGCCATTGCTGCAGTCTGGACTGCTCTCGATGTCAAAATCCCCAAACAGCAGCCGCAGCGTGTGCCCCTCTGGCACACGAAGCCTCCACTTACACCAGATGTTACTGGGGTAGGTGCCTGGATAGTTCTGAGAGGCCAGCGTGCCAGACTCTGTGCCCAGCACTGTATGTCCACAGCCATTACCTGCAATAAAGGTGAGAGTTTCCCAAGGTAAACCCAATTTCAGGACAAGTTAAGGGACAGTTCCAATTTAGATGCGGACCACTTGCTGATTAAGAGGAGCTTTAAAAAAACAACTGCGGGAACAAAAGTCAAGAGTCACTCTTCGTGTTTTATGTCACTTAATAAATTTTTCATGAAAAAGGTGTCTTCAGGAGGACTGAACCATTTTCAGTTTTACAGCGCTGGCTGAAAATCTGACAGTAGCAAAAGTTAATAGGGTTTTAAAATCAAATCAAATATGTACTGTTCTGAAGACAAAATTAATTTTTTTTACAGTTGGTTTACAAGGGCTTAAAGGTTTTCTCAATTAATCATTTGGTTCGTCAAAATGTCAAAAAGAATATAGTGAAAAATGGCAAGTTGGCATATTCACATCTTATTTTGACTGACCAGTTATCTCAAATTAAAAAAGGTGTTAAGCTGAATATTATGAAAGACTAAAAAAACACCATTCACATTTGGCAAGCTGGAACAAGTGAATTATTGGCTTTTGTCTTTTTACTAGCACGACTATAAGAAAATTAAAAATGAACAGATTATTAAAATGTTTTCCCATTAACCATTTGTAGATCGACTAATTGGTTAATTGTCTATTCATTTCAGTTGTTTAATGTAGTGTCAATCCTGTTTACAGACCACTAACTACAAGGAAATGTTTTTTTCTTGCACAGCTGGTGGATATCAAAGCATAACTGATATGTTTCACTACTAAAAACATCTGTGCCAGGAGAAGAGCCAAGAGAATCAGCCGAGCACCTCAAGCTTAAATGAAGGCAAAAATCACATAACCGCAGACAGATTCGTCATTAATTCCATACACAATATTAAAGGCTTTGTAAGTGCACTATTTCAGGACAAATGAGTAATAAAGCCTCTTCTGAACATGCACAGCAGACCAGGGCGTGTTTATACTCTTCTCATCACAACTTTGAGATAACACAACTGCCCCCGAGGGAAGTTTTCCAAAGACCTGTACACTGGACTGCAAAAAGATACTCTTCATAGATTAATCACAAAATATGTACTTTTACTGTATATACTGCTGTTGTTGACAGAAAAGGCAATAAATTCTAGTTTGTTTTAATCCATTACTATGAACATTACTTTCTCAACTGATTCATTACATCCTCTGACCTGCAGTTTCTGTGACTAACACTTTGACTGGAACAGGCAACACAAATATTTAGATCCTTTGACATCCCTGTGGGTCCCACAAAATAAATGAGTCAATTCCAACAGTGGTCACACAGAGATAAGTGCTGCGGGGGTGGCAGGCTCAAAACGTACAACCCAAAATGTCAAGCGTTCCAAGAATGGTCAAAACTTGGAAAAAGGCACCAGGGTCCATCTAAGCCTACACATCGCTGTCCTTGTCTTCCATATAAGGCTCCTGGGGATCTGTTGAGGAGAAACGGGAGGATAACCTTCCACTCACCCCTTGCGACACCAGACGTTTTCCTGCTTCCTGACAGCTCTTCAGCTCCTATACCATAAACCTTTGTATGTTATTGCCCCTCCTCGAGTCCCCAAAGGATTCCCTGGAAATGCCACAGCGACATACTGTATCCGTGGGCAGCAGAGCATGGATCTATCACCTTCCTGTGGGAGGCCACAGAGGCTGAAATGTTGGGGAAGTTCTGGGTGGCCGGTAATCTTCCCCTGCTCACTGAACCCTTTCAGCTACAGTCTGTCTCCAGGCCTGTCTGGTTCTAGTTTCATACAGCAGGGTTAGGGTTAGCAAAGGGATACCTGTTCAGCTTGTTCTGACCAGTTTAGAAATTTCAGAAGGTAAATTAAAGAAAACTGGAGTCTAACTGGCTAGCAAGATAACAGACAGTCAATCAAAACAAGCCCGGTGACATTGTTTTCCACTTGAGGCTTTGCTGGCAGGCCCTTACAGGTCCACACTAGCCAACAGGATGCTCACCTGTGCTTTCTGTCACTACATTGCCTTATCCGGTCTTAAGTGTCAATCACAACCTTACAACACCAAGGCTGCAATCCCCCCCATACCCTGGCCCACCAAAGCTCTTTGCAAGTACGATGTGATTCCGAATAAGCAATTCACCCTGGACTTAATCATCTTCCGATGTGAGGAAACAAAATCCCCTAGAAACCCACAAAAACAACAAATAAAGATTTGTGGTGTGGCTGAGTGCTACAGTCACCGTCTGCGGGACACTTGTTTGTTCTATTTCTCTGTGTGTGTACGTAGGGTCATTTACTCAGTCATTCATACTGAACATGGGCTTGACTGCTGTTTTGAAAAAGAAAACCTGTGGGAAAGGTAAGCTGATCGCTCGGAGCAGTACGTAAACATGCACAAGGGAAGAGTATGTAAAGAATGCTAACATTGACATCACATGGTGGACCTCTGCACCTACTTCAGCTGGAAATACAGTATTTTGCCACTGACCTAAACACATAGGCTACATTATTATTATTATTATTATTATTACTATTGACAGCAAAACATATCAAAACGGTATGCATAATAGAAAATATGCGTAGTTAATGATGAAATCAGTAACAGTAAAAAGTTGCTGAAACGACAACATTTGTTTGATAACGACTAACTTAACGTAACGTTAGCTTAGGTAGGGTGTAAAGGATGTTTCGGAGCCTGTTGCTCATTGGTGCATGTCTACGTCTGCCAATGTTTTTAAATCATGCCACTAAACAACAACATATCATTGAAGCATTAAGTAAAATTAGCCTAACTGGCAATTCATCTGCTTTTAGCTGCTCGCGAGCAGGTAACGTAACTTTAAGTAGAAGAAATAGCAGCAAGTATGTTATAAACTCGCGTTCGTTATCTTGTCAAAAGGCTGCTGAATTTCTTACCCTCCTGGCTGCGAACACCTACGGAACAGACGCTAAAAGTGATCCAGAAACCGGTAACAAGAGACTTCAGAGCATCCCGGATGTTTTCGCACTTTGCAAGCATGATTTCCCCAGCTCGGCATTAAAAAAGTAAGGTGCAAGCCCTGACGACGGACCGAACTGCTGGTTCAGTAAAAACTTACAGTACAAAGTACTGAATATTTTACTATTGGGCACGGGGCGTAAACTCGACTTCCATTGGTTCACCGCGAGTGTCAATCAAATGATCTCAAGCGTTCCATTCCCAAATAGGGGTGGGCTGATTAGTAGGTGTGTGCCAGAGTCCTTTAAAAGGCTCTGGCGTGGGCTGATCTGAGACCAGCAGACAGTAAAACTACTGACTTGGATTTAATCTGTGATGTACTCCCGTCTGCTAAAATAGCAACACTGGACATGGATCTTAGATTACGTTATGCTGTGTTACATTATGTTATTCTATATAGGCTATTTTATAAATTCATAAGGGCAAAATATAAAATGCTGCGTTCAAAAGTCAAAATGGTTAAGACCAACATCTTTGTCTGTGTGCAATTTATCAACACACCTCGACACAGCTCAAACTAAGTTAAAACCCTGCCACCTACTGGTGACATACGGGCAACAACAACAACAACAACAACAATACAGTAGCCTAAGCCACCGTTTAAAGCAGCGTTTTCATGAGAACCCGACCATACTGAGGCCACACAAGTGAAAACTGAAGCAATATATTGTTGTAGAGTCTGAAACCTCTCACGAGGGAACAGTCCATTAAAAAGACATTTTCACTGCTTCCTTTGGTGTGGAAAACATGTTCCTGAGGCTTGAAAACTTTAAACATATGCAATGCGATGGCTCAGAGGCGCTCAAACCGAGCCGTGCACTCGCACATAAGAGCAGTTTGACCGATTTACACATCGCGTGAGAACTAACCGCTTCTCGTGACAGCGGGACAGATGCTTCTCACTGCAGGAAGCAGCACGGCGCATGCTCTTGTGCCTCTACGACAAGCGTAGGATGAATTATCCCCTGCTGTAAAGCGGTAAGTAAAACTATGTCAGTCAGTATTCTTTAAAGTAGCAGGCAGTGTCTTTTAGAGGTTGAATGTAGAACCGGTGTTTTTTTTGCGCACCCTCTGTGGAACAGGAGCGCGCGCAGTCGCACATTTTTTGGCCGGGGTGTGCGTGCTGCCGCACCAACAGACGTCAGTTTGAGTGGGTGAAGGAGGGCGAAAAGGCACGCAACTGTCCGTGTTGGAGTTGGTGAATTCAACAAGGGCTACTTCATATAGTGTGGAATTTGTTGATCAGTTTATTGTAGTCTGCTCTTCACTGCATGGAAAGGTTGCTTGTTTTGTCTCTCTACCGTGGATCTATCCAAACACACAGTTTGTAAATTCATTTCTCCATTTCTCTCTGTGATTCTGTCGCCCGGTACGCCTCAGCTGCTGTTTGTGTAGGACTGAAGGAATATTATGGACAGAATCATACTAGAATGAATGCAATGTCAACTCATTAGTTATTATACTGTAACTGTCACCAAGGAGGGAATTAACATAGGCTACCTTTTTTTTCCATTTCCTACTGCTCATAATTTAATTTGAACCCTCTCAGAGATTGAATAGGATATAGGCTACTACATTCTCAACATTATGACAGCACACACAAAGAAATAAATGTCTCTGGAGACTGATATGAACACTTCTGCAGATTACATTTGCTCAAGAGATCTTTTATTTGAATCATATATGTGGCAAAAGTATTTGCCTAAATGGAACAAGGTTGCATAACACAGTACTGATACCATTTGATTTAAGAATTTCTCTCTGAATAGATAAAAAATTTTTTATGACAGAACATTGCACCTGTTGAGCCCACTGTAGCTATTATATCGTTGTACCATTTTTACAATTCAGGGCTTAAAATCCAGGTTTTAGTTAAAACTTAGTTAATCTTTGTCCCATCATCTAGGATATATATGTGCGTTCTCAAGAGCAATGTTGGAAGCAAAGCCTGCTTGTGTGAGGATTATGTCATTTTAAGCCCACTGTGGATTCATTTCTACAACAATTGCATGCCAGAATAGACCGCTGTGGTGGATCTAATTGACTTGTGTGTGCATTAAATAGCATCACTTCATGCTTGTGTGTGATCTGGATGTTAACATTCGTGCTCTGTGCTCTCTACGTGCAGCTCTGTGGGGAGGGGGTGATGGCGGGTGCTGAGGTCACTGTGTCTTCAGGGGATCTCATGACGTTGAAGCAAGAAAAAGGGGAGTCCAGTGGCAGTAACCATAAGACTCAAGTCATCCTGCACCTGCAGCCCATCTTGCATGGGTAACGTGGCTTTTATCATTAAAGGGCCATTAGATGGCTTGCATTTGTTGTGTGACAAAATAGAGAGGCAAATGTAAATGTACAGACAGATTTTTTGCATGTTAAAATAAATAGGCTTCTTTCTTATACTAAGCTAATCTTATGACATCTTTCTACAAAAATGCTGTTCATATCCAGTTTAATGCAGGCTTAAGCCAACAAAAAAACAACAGTAAGCTATGTGGACAAAAAAAAGGTTGGACATGCTGTGGCTATTTGCATATTATACTGTGAAATTCAGAACTATTTAACTCTGTCATTCAGCTGGCACGATTATTCTATTAAATGAATCTGTCGGCCTCTGCAGGGTAAATGGTGACATTGCTGACACTGGCACTACAGTCTTGGCCATTGAAACACATCATGGTATGTGACATGGAGACATTTCCCCTCCCTGCTGACATTAATCTACTGTGACACACAAAGACATATAAAATCAAAAATGTATTTAATACATTGATTGTATTATGTGCACTAATGAATTTCTCACAGTATATTTCAAGCTGCACTCTTATTTAACAAATATGAATTATTTAAGAATATTGATAAACCTCCTGTGTTGTGATGATAGACTTTTGATTTTGTTGTCACATGATTCCTATGTTTATTAGCACCCAGGCAGGTATTATTGTTAATACAGTATACTTAATTATACTTTGATTAACAAACCTTATTGTTTTGCTGTTGAGTGTATCATACCATTCCACACTGTTGCTGCAAGTGGTTATGTTTTTGGCTTGTAATCTTTAGAAGACAGTGAAGCAGAAGGAGAGGAGATCGAGTATGGCTACCCCATCACCTGTGGAGACAGCAGAGCCGTTCTACTGTTTAAGAAGTTTGTGTGCCCTGGAATCAACATTAGATGTGTCAAAGTAAGTTGATTTGTTTAGTGTGATCAAAAGGTGGTGAATTATTAATTTATCATTACTATAAAATGACTTGGTAAAGCCTTCCTCACTCAACCAGATGTGATTGTGTTCACATCTTTTGTGTTGTATGTGTTTTAGTCTTCTCTACATACTTGGCTTTCATAAACACATATATTGTGTTGTTTTCTTCTCTTACAGTTCAATGACCAGCTCATCAGCCCAAAGCAGTTTGTACACCTGGCAGGGAAAGCCACTCTGAAGGACTGGAAAAGGGCCATCAGACTGGGAGGGGTAATGCTCAGGTACACTTAGTTAGAAAGTAAAGAAAAAGCATTTTCTGTGTGTCCTCTTCCTCATAGCTGCTTGGGAGACACACACGTGCTAACTGTGAATCTGAATGGCTTTTAAGGGAGTCCTTTACATTTGTCCTTTGTTGCATTGAGGTTAAAGTGTCAAACCTTAAACACCTATATTTAATGCAGTCAGCAGTATATCTGATTCACATAATTTGCACTTGTGTGAATTCTGTCTGTGTTGGGGTTTGCCAGTACATTCCAGAGGTAGTCGGTAAGCGGCATTATTATGATAGCAGGATCAAATAACACACAAGCAAGCTGCTGAGTGATCCCTCTTACCCCTTTATCGTGTTTGCACTTGTTCTTGGTGTTACAGTTAGTCAATATACCAACTCAATAGGCAATATCTGCTCTTTTTATCTGTATTTCTCTAGAGGTCAAATCAATGGGCTTTGTGTCAGACAAACTTCCGGGAAGCTATCGGGATTATTCAACAAATTCAATTCATTCTTTTACAGCCCTCTGCAGCTGATGTTTCCTTGGACACTCTGGAGTGCTCTTTTAAATCTGCTTCTCCCAATGCAGGAAAATGATGGACTCTGGCCAGATAGATTTCTACCAGCATGACACCGTGTGCAGCAACACCTGTCGCAGCACTAAATTTGACGTGCTGATCAACAGCACACGGCTTCCTCCAGGGACCTTGGTGCAGCCAAGCCCGTCGTGTCTAGCTTTCGACCCTCTTGGAGGACAGGTGCCTCCCCTGACAGGTAGATTTCAGTTGGCATGTTGTGATGTTTTTTTCTCCCACATATGGTTAGGCTGCTGTTTTATTTTATTATGTCATTGAGATAATGCAGATAAAAACTTTTGAAGCCACCAGGATATGATTTCTCTAGAATAATGAAACAATAATAGTCATTTCTGACACATGCTGTTGGTGCGTAAGGAATTAGGAAATGAGCTGAACATTTCATACCTTTAATAATGCACCAGTTTCCTCACTGGTTACTCAGTAAGGATACTCTATTTACAGTATATCCCTTTTTGTTTTAATTTCAGGAGTGGTTGTACATGATGCAGCAGATGTTGAGGAGCCTTTGGAGGACAAGTTCAGAACAACAGCAGAGAGGAGCCCTGGTCTAGCCCGCCCTGTAAATCCCACAACAGCCAATGGGCATGCTGCAAAGAGAAAGAGGGCTAACACTCCTGGTAAATACAAGACAATTTTTTATTAGTTCTGGGTTATGTAAGCCTGAACAGGGTAAAGAAGTGTTGGTATGGAGAAAAAGACTCAGAAATGAGTTGGGCGAGACAAATATATGGACTGAAATCTGAATCAGAATCAGAAGGCGCTTTATTGCAAAGTAGTGTTTTACATGCACAAGGAATTTGCTTTAGTGATAAGGTGCTACACGCAGACAAACATACAGTTGATATAAATAAATGTAGAAATTTATAAATATGGAATAGACAAATGCAAATTATATGAGAATAATAAAAGAATAGAGAAAGAACAATGTGGCTATTAGCTCTTTTGGAGGACATTTTTTTAAAAACAAGAAAATAAGATCCCTCTCTATACTTAGCCTCATTTATCATGAAATTACAAACTCTGGAATCATGTAAGTTGCATTTACTTCTGGTTTTAACTACTTTGTCAGCTCACCAAGGGCAATGTCCTGGAGAATGAAACACATTTGGAAAGTGTATTGAGTTTGTTTATTTTGTGAGGAGACACAGATTTAGCACACTGACCTTCAGTCCTTCCACACATTTGTAAGACATCTCCTTTAAAGGAGGCGTTCCTGTTGCAACATTGCATCACTGAAGGATAAAAATATTACTTGATGAGGAGAACCAAAGCAACATTTAGACTTAAATTTTAACAGTCATTGTAGGGATTAGGGATGTAGGGAATAAAAAAATCAATAAAAAAACAATGACAGCCGTGAATATTAACATCCGTCTACTTGCAGTCCGTCAGTCCCTTGTGTTATGCCTCTTGCAGCCACTGCTGCTTGACACCTCTGACACACTGAGCCAATGAACATCTGAATTTGCAGACTGGCCTTAAAAAGTTGCTGACCACTGGCAGGCAGAGAGTCACATCCTTTTTTATTATCATGGTCGGCATCTGACATTTGTAAGTGTGGCTTTTTCTTGTGGGGACCTACAATTTGAGGGTTCTTAAAGGTGACCTTATTAGGCATTGTTCCAGCTGGACTACAGTCTGTAACTTAGCCTCAAGCAATCTTTTGTGTGAATGACAAATTGTGGTGCCTTACTGCACAAGCAGTGTTGCTTGTCACAGGGCTTAAAACTAATTGGCAATTCTCAGTGTATGTACTCGGCCAAGAGCTACGCTCCTCTATCTCCAAATGTGTGTCTTTCCATTAGTGTACATTCCCAACATGAAGAAATACATGAATTTAGCTTCAGATAGCTATAAATGAGTTTTGGAATATTTTCCGTGGGCATATTGCATTTATCTTGCCAGACATTTAAGCAAACGTGAAAGTGGACGCATTTCTTGCTAGTTGAGATATCAAACACCTCAGACATTTTATCACTCTAATATACTCAACCTCTGCTTTGCTCAATTTTGTTTAGATCCCAAGTGATTTTTCAGTCTCCCCCCAATCTGCCCTGTCCTGCTTTCTCTCTTCGCAGAGCGCCACTCTTCCAACCCATTTTCCTACTCTTTCCTCTCTACCTCTATCACCCATTTAACATCCGCTCTCCAAGTGCTGCACCTCTCCCATTTCCTCTATCTCGTTAAATCTTTTTTTCATTGTTTCTCCTACCCTGACACGTCTTCCTGCATTTCTCTCCTCAATTTATTACTCTCTTTCAGTCCTTTAACTCTCCTCAAATCTCACTTCCAGACATTTCCCTGCCTCCATACTCCATCTCATTTATCCCACATTTCTTATTTATTTTGCTTTGCCTTTTCTTCCCATTGGGTGCAATCTCTTTTACTATCCAACTCCACAGCTCAAATAGGAACGTTTACTTTCTCACACATACACAAATCCCCTCTCGTGCCTACACAAGTTTCTCTTATTTCTCTGTGGCACATTTTTAAATGGAAAGATAAACAAGCACACATACAGAGTCCCCCATATATCTTAATAATGTCCCATCTAATTGACCTTTTCTAGATGGAGTATTGAGCCTGTGGAAGGGTGTGGCAGACTCAGGGCTGATGGGGGATGTCCTATCCAGTCTCCAGACTGAATTAATAGCCACTCTTAAAGGAGTGGAGGTTCGCAGCGAGAGGGCCAACCTGCAGGAGACAGGTGAGTTCCCACAGTGGGACCTGGCTAACTGCTGGACTGTGAAAGTAATTGCTTTAAATGTAGTCAAATGTCAGTTAGGTTAAGAAAATGTAATGTAAATGTAATTTTAAAAATGGCTCCACCAGATAAATCTGGTTTGAGAAGAAAATCAATGGATATTGATTTAAAAAAAAATAAGTTTGATGTCAACCTTAACTTTTGATTATTTTGTTTTGCCAGATGCCGTCATACTTAATTCCCTGTGTAAGATGTTTGGGCTTTTAGACTCAGTGAAGCAAGCTCTGGACCTGAAGCGGAGCCAGGGTGAAGAGAACAAAACCCATAATGGTTTTGGTGAGAGAGCTGTTGAAGACAACATACAGTATATAGAGTAATATCCTAGTTGATTGTACAAACTAATATCCTGTTTTTTTATTAGTGTTGGAGGAGATCTTGGAGGACTGGAGGGAGCAGGGTTGTAATAAAAGCACCGCTAACAAAATTCAGTCCCTGAAACACCTACAACCTCAGCGTCACAGCCCGCCAAACAGCCACAACTTGCTGTGCCCCATCAAAACAAGCCCAGTGATCCAGCCTCTCTCTGTTTCTGGTTTGTCTGCTCCATCTTACACTCAACCCACCGTCAACCCTCATCTCTTCACCCGTTTCTCTGCCCCTGGTGGCCAACGTCACCATGCCGGAGCTGGCAGAACAGACAGGGACGGCCATAGTGCCGTGCTGGAGAGGGATGAGCTCAGTGAGACGGGGACCCGGGAGAAGCTTCACAGGTTTGGACCGGATTGCGTGGAGAAAGAGGACATCTCAGGGATCCACGAAGAGCATGGACAGAGGACTGTTAAGTTTCAAGAAGACCCTCTCCTTAGAAGTGAGGCAGTAGAGGAGACAGAAGGCTTGCATGACATTGAAAAGGTTGTTATAGGAAGAAAGGCATCAAAGAAAGATAAAAGTAAGTGAGGATGAGAGACGATCCCAATGCTGGACTAGGTGAGAGAATGTGCCCGAGACCTGAAGACTAAAAGGGAAAAAGATTAAAAAACAACATTACTGTTTTACAGGCACAGATTTGTTCTTGCATTTGGGTTGTAAATGACACATTCAAGAAGAGCATTTTGGACATGCTTTTCTAACTTTTTTACAATGGAAAACACAGTAGAGCTGTAATGATTAGTTGATTCATTGATTTAGACAATTAATTGGCAACAATTTTTATAATCATTAAAGTAATTAAAGCAAAAATGCCAAACATTCATTGGCCTCAGCTTCTCAAAGGTGAATATTTGCTGATTTTCTTAGTCTTACGTTTGTAATAATATTTAATATATTTTATAGTCCAGAATTGGTTGATCAAGCCAATAATCAGCAGTTTAACTGAAATTGAAAATAAAATGCAGCCCTAAGATGCCTGTAAATAAAATATTTGTTTCTGTTTATGATCTCGATAACGGTGTCTCGTCTAAGAGTAGTATGCAATTTGTTCAGTTATTTGTGAGACATTTTTCCCTCATGATTTTATAATTAATTTCTAAGACAATTTGTAATTTAAATGACATATTTTGAGAGTTACACTTGTGTGTTGAATTTGATATCATTTGGGTTTTGTGAAAGGCGTGATTTAGGCCCTTGTTACAATGCCTAAAACTTGCCTAATATCTATGCACCAGACACTCACTGTCTGAAAAATACATTCTTAATTATATATAAAGTAAGTATTGTGACTGTTGACGTGCTGTTGCTTTAAACAGGGTGCTGTTTACTAAGGTGCTGCAAATACATAATCTTTACTCTTCCCCTTTTCTTTATCATAGACAAAATATAAAGGAGGGAAATATCTTATGCACAGGAGATTATGATGAAAAGGACAATGGTGGTACAAAATCTTGTAAGATAATAAAACATTTTTACACAAAAAAAAAAATTACATTTGATTTGTGCTTAAGCTAACTTTGCCATTGTCATTGCCCTGACTTTGTGACACAGACAGAGAGTGCTCACTGCAGCAAGCCTATATATTAGGCACATAGAGCGAGGTTCTTTTTATTCTTCACTTGTTGGTAGTCTAAGAGGGTTTTTTTTTTTTTTTTTTCTGATGTGAATAATTGTTACTTCATTTCCACTCATAAACACAGAAGTTAATTGGTATTCCAACAGGAAGTCACACAGGAGAAAACTGCTGCTCTGTGGGTGGCTCGGTTCACCTTACATGCATGTCAGACTTCAATAACAGATGTCAAACAATAATTTTTTATTTGACAGATGATTGAAATCGACCTTTGTGATATCACTGTTTGGTGTGTGGCCTGTAGTGCACCATCGTTCAAAGTTTCCCTCAACAGATTTTAGCATAGCAGCACTTTTCCGCCCTGTGATTCTCTGTTCATTTACTTGTGAAGCACTACAGTGCATGCCAAGGCCGTGTGGTAGACAGTGATGGTTTGATAGCCAGCCTGTGACAACTTCCCTCAGAACTGTAATGATATGTTATTATAAATTCATGCACAACACTGCCTGTGCAGATGTAGTTGTTTGTTAGGAGTCATGAGTGGCAGCTGATAAAACACTGTCAGCATTCCTGCTGATGCTTGCCCTGTTGTTGGATTTGAACAGTATTTGGCAACATCCTGTTAGGTTCACTGCAAATTAAACTATCATGCAGTTGAACGGATTTAGACCAAAATAATACCCAGTTTAAATAAATTGCTACTCTGTGCCTTGAATACCAGGGCACAAAATGGCTGCCATGCATCAAGCAGGTGTAATTACAGGTGTTAGCTTGACATACGCTGTGCTCCGCTGGTTAAATTAAGTAATTTGCAGAGCAATCCATCGTTCATCTGTCATTCGGGAGTAACAACATTAGAGACAGAGACGTGCAGTCATGTTGGAAGCCTTAGATGCGTCTGTTGGCCCCCTTTAATTTAATCCACCGCTTTAATGTTCACACACGACAACAAAATGAGTGATGAATACCCTGCATAATGGCATCTTGATCCAATTGGGATTCCTGGAGCCATAGCTAAATGTGTCATCCCAACCATGTTTTAACACCAGCTTGGTGCATGAGGAGTTGCTGCAGGATCAGCACTTGTGCAAGATGTTCAATTTCAAAGGTGAATCTCTGAGCCTGTGTAATGTTGTAATGATATACGAGAGGACACCTTGCAGCGTGTGACCAGTGGCCCACAACTCATAATGAAATACACAACTCTAATGCTTTTAAACATGTTATATAGGGCTATGACATGACAGTGGCTTTTTAGACCTGTTTGCAGGAAGATATTTACATTTAAGTTTACACATTATATTCAGTCTGAGTGGTGTCTGGCAGGTATTCTCTATCAAACTTGGCCAGCAGCGGGTAGAGAAGAAAATGTAACCTCATCAAATGCAAATTCAATGCACACAACAACATAATTTATGTTGATATATGCTTTGCACCTGTCACGAGGAGGTGTGAAGTCATGCTTACCTGTCTGTTCTGTGTGAATATATGACTGTAAAACAGCAGCTAATGGGACAAATACATTTTCCCCCCAGTAAAACATTAGACCTAAAATGGCTGACATTATTTTAAAACATGAGAATGACTATATATCGTTGTTAATGCAGATGTGAAAAATTACCGGTGTTACTTTTTAAAACACGAGCATAGTGCAATGGCATGTATCTGTCTGAAATAAAAAAAGAAGTATTTTCTCATCCTGTTGTCAGACTGATAATCCTGTATCTGTGCTGCTGGGTGCATGGTGACAGCTGTGAGGAGCTGCTGGGCAGTGAAGATTAAGTAACTTCTCATTAAAATGAAGCCAAATGGATGAAAAGGCAGAGAAGGAGATCAGCACCTTGTCCCTGTCTCCACAGATACAGCACCAACACACATAGACACATGTTTCAGTCACATACAGGGACATTTCCCTGACTTACATGTAGGCTATTCATGGCAGATTTACCCTCACACTTAACCACAACACACCAGTTTAAGTCTTAATCCTAAAATACATTGTTTTTATGCTTATATACTTATAGATATACCATCACAAATACATGCCTGACCCAAATTAAACCCCCAAACTATACCCTTATAACCTAAACCTAATTCAGAACTACATCTTAAAAATAAACTTTTTAACCTCAAACAAATCTTATAAGAAGTAAGGACAGGCAAAAACGTCCACACTTTCCAAAAATGGCCTCACTTTTACGTGTAAAACTCTTCTTGGTCCCCACAAAGACACAAGTATAAGACCAGACACACACACACACACACACACACACATACCCGTTTTTATTACATCGTGGGGACCGATTTCAGGACCAGACTGGCAGGTG